>BQNB010053895.1:0-39784 GCA_026074375.1 Tanacetum coccineum | reverse complement strand
CTTCCTTATACCCCCGTTAATTAAACTTAAAAAAATCTAGGTTTTTTTTAGTATATCTGATTTCAAACCGCTTTAACCCAAGTGAAACGTGAAGCTTAGAAAGGGTACAACTATCTTTAAATGCTGATTGGATGGTCGAAATTTGAAATGAGCACATACACATTTATTAGATGTTGATCCATCGGGAGTGAAAAGTTAGTCTTAACTTTCACAAGTTACAATTATGAGTAGCTTTAGCATCTTATCTTGTTTTTAACGGTGATTTCATTTTTGAGCTTGGTTTGGGGCAGCTGAAAAAGCGAGGATGATGAATTTATCCTTTTGGACACTATTTATAAGTGTTTCTTGTTTCGTGATCCTAAAAGTTATAATTAAATAATAAAAGTCAAACGTGTTGTCACTTGTGGAAAATAAAAAAATATATATATAAAAAAGAAATGGTAAAACGGGGCGTTTCAAAACTAGTGATTTCTTAATCCCTTTAGATGAACGCTTAGCTACTTTTTGAGGTAATTAGTCTAGGGGGTCAAATTTTTTGGTTTTCTATACGTGTATTTATATCATTGTATGAGGACACTGCAATAGCTTAGTATGGGGGATTTTTGATATGTGTTTAATTACATATCAATTTTCCTTATTTAAACGAGTTTAAATGATCAAAAATACATGAAAAATACATTGTATATAGGTGTTTTGTTGATTGTATTGTGCAGGTAACGAATATCCATAAAAAGGACAAAAATAAAGCCAAAATGGACAAAACCGAGCACGAGATTGAAAGAGCGTGAGAAAATGAAGCCAAGAACTTATTCATCCTTAATGGGCCAACCCGTACCCATTTTATAGGCCGGGTCAGCCCATTAATATTTGAGTTACTAAAACTTAGCCTTAATTATAAAGTCCAAAATCCAAAATCCAAGTCCAGTCTAAAATACAAGTCCAAATCCAATCCAATGTCCCAAAAAATAGTCAAAGCCCAAGCTAAAACCTGGATCCAGTCAATGAGTCAAACGATAAAAAACGTGCCTTATTGTTACTGTTTATTCATCACTTTCGTTTTTACAACAAAGCACAGGTAAAACTACTCAACCCTCCACACTCCCTTTCTTTTAGAAGGCCAACGTGGCACGTTTGCATTACTCCTTGACACCCCGACGATCCTGAGCAATCCCATTAGTTGATGAGACGTGGAAGGGATCCAAGGGCTCAAATGATGGATTTGGAGATTGGATATGAATCAAGGGCTTGGATTGAAGCAAATGAACGCTCCTTTGCTCTTAGAACATTCTCTCGCTCACTATAAATAGAGGCTCAGATATCTAGCATTTTATCTAGTTTTTAGTAGTTTTAATTTAGCTTATTGGCTTATTGTAATTTCTTTTCTTTAAAGCATTGTAACCTCTTTTATTATTAATAAAATTCTCAGTTTATTTTAAATTCGTGTTCACGTTATTTTAGTTTTACTTTTATGCAAATTTTATCATAAAATGTTTTGTGAAATCACTTATTAAGTTTAATAAGCTCGTTTTTCCTTTATAAGCTACTACTTAATCAGTTTAACTACCTCGTAGTTAAACTGAATAAGCCTTTCACTTAAATAGTCTCAAAATTCATAATAAGCTCATGTTAAGGATGATAAGCCAGAAATGGATAGGCTTACAGGACCATACCAGCTTATGCAAATAAGCTGGAGCTTGTAAATAAGCTATAAAGAGCAATTTAAGTCCTTGTTTTGAGCAAAGAACAAGGTACATTCACTTTTACTCTTTTAAGCTTAATTCCTGTTTCAGCTTATTACTCTGCTTAATCTTAGCTTATTATGCCTAATAGTAGCTTAATTTGTCTTATGTTAGCTTATTATGTCTTAAATATCAAGTTTGCATAATTAGTATTAGTTTGATTTGTGTTTTGATCAAAACTGCTTAGTTATTAGTCTAAATAGCTTATTAGAGTAGCTTATTGTTTAGTGCTTATTCTCTTTAGATTTTTGCTTATTTGTCTTCAATAATCATAGTACTTGATATGTTTTTAGAATTTATAGCTTATTTAGGTCTGTTTTAGTTTTAAAAAAAATGCTTTTTCTAGTTTTAAAGGGGTGTTTGGGATAAGGAATTTAGAGAGGGTAAATTAGTGTGCAAACTATTTTTAGGTATCTAAATGGTTTTAATAAGCTCTAATAAGGTCTAAATACTAGTTTTAATCAGCTAGAATTAAGCTCTGTTAGGTTTTGAAGTTAGTTTTATCAAAAATCTAAGTCTGCTAGTTTTAAGGTTTCTAAAATTGCTAATTAGTTGAATTCTTTGAAAGTCTGTTTGAGGAGTTGTTTTTGTGCTTAAAATGAGTTTCATATGCATCAATGCACATCTGTTTTGAGTTTATAGCTTTTGAAATTTCACTTTAAGCATCTTAGATAAAAAATAGTCTAGTAGGGTTAGTATTTAAGGGTCTCTCATTGCAGATCATTTTAGGTCAAATCATAGCTTATTTTAGTTTAAGTTATGTTGGAATTAGCTTATTATAGTCTAGTGTTAATCTGTTTTAAGTTTTCATTTAGTAAAAGTGTTTTTTGAGTCTTAATTTTAAGATGCAAATTGTCATTTATTTTCAAAAAGTCAAAAAATACTAGTGTAGTCTGTCATTTTCATTTGCTATTTCTAGCTTCTTTCTTGAATCAGTTTGCTAAATTCCTGCTTATTTGTGTTATTAGAATATAGGATTAAATCTGTTTTTAGTTTATAGCTTATTTTCATTGCTTATTAGTTCTAATCTTTAGCTTAAAGTAGTGGTTTTAGTCCTTTAAAATCTTTTTAGAAGTCCACTGTCTTAATGTCTTTTGGTGATTTTTCAGCTTGTTTCATTTGCTTATTTGTAGTCATTAGTGCTTATCAAGTCTAGGTTAGGGTCTGTTTCTAGCTTATTGGTCCTTAGGTAAGCTTATTGATCTTTAAATTGCTTTTTGAGTCCAAACAGTTTGGATAAATGTCATAAAGTCTAAACTAGCTAAACTGTCATTTTGATTGTGCTTTTTCCTAGCTTAAAAATAAGTTTCAGTCTTATGTCCATTTATTAAAGTTGTTTATTTTTTGCTTATTCTTTAGTTTTTTCAAAAAAAATTAAAAAAAATATTTTTACAAAAAGTTAAGTCACAGGACTCGAACCTGTGACCTCCCTCACACAACACACACACCTTACCATCCTGCCCTTGGGTCTTTTTCGTTATATGCATGCACCATTTATTTCTTAAGCATAGATAGGTCTTAGCTTAAACAGCTTATTTGAATTTTCCTAGCTTATTGGTATTGGCTTTTTGTTTCGTTTTTCTTTGTAAACCTTAGGAATAGTGCCTAATATTTTTATAAATTTTCTCAAAATTTTAAGATTAAGTTTAGTATTTTTAATTTAATTTTTAGTATTATTTAGTTTAAAAAATAGTTTTAAATAGTTTAAAATTTCAAAAAAATAATTTCTGTCATTTAAAAAATAGGTTAAAGCATTTTAGTTTAAAATTTTGCATTTTGAGATTTTAGAGTTTTAATTTGTCATTTTTAGTTAATTAGTTAGTTTATTTTAGTTATTAATTAGTTTTTATTTTCCTTAAATGTCGTTAGATTTTTAAATTGCTTTAATTTCTAGATTAGCGTGCCTTTATGTGCTTTCCCTTTGCGTTATTAGATTTAGAATTCAAAATCCAAAATATTGATTATTCAAGCACCCGATCACGAACCGAAACAAGATTTTCAAATTCACACTTCGTTGGGAAAACGACTCGGGAACGATTTGAACTTTATCCTTTCCTAAGGGTAATTTTCTCATCCATACTTTTCGGAAATATATTTTATTAGTAACTAGCTTATTACTCTTTCACAAGAGTGATTTGCCCTAGTTGCTTTTACTATATATATACTATATTAAAGACGAATCAATGTGATCGAACATACATGTCTATTCTGTCGTTACGGCCATGTATGTGTGCTTCAGTTGCCTTGTTGGTGTGGTACTTTTGGTGAAAGATTGTAGAATGATCAACCCTAAGCCTTATAATAAAACCCATTTTACCTTTATAAACTTGTTACTCCTTAGCTCTAGTAGTGGAGATGTGTATCCTTGCCAAGCCTATGATAGAATACTCGTCACGACCGAGCAATTGAGCGAATTAGTTACATGTTACCACATAGATTAGTTGAGTGATTTGAGTGTTTTCATCTTCCTATTTCATGAGGTGTTTGGTTGTGTACTTGTAATAGATCAAATAAATGCATAACGGAAAAATCCTTGGGGATACATTTTCATAAACTTCTAAAGGCTACTTGAGGACAAGTATGATTCAAGTGGGGAGATATTTGATGACATCAAATAACGTCACTTTTATAGCATCATTTATTCCCATCTGTAATTATACCCCCCCCCCTTTTTGTATAATTATTGATAGTAATTGTTACGTAACTAGTTTTGTATTTGCAGAATTGCAGTGTAATTTTAGTGTTCATTGGTGAAAGTTAACTAAAAGGCACGCATTCTGGAGCTTAAACGAAGAAATATGAAGAAAACTGATTCTGACAACCAATATGTCGTATACCATAAGGAAGGATAGGCCGTATCATGTGTCTGCACTTCAACTAAAGACCACGAAGGAAAACAAGACCTATACGTGTTTCCAGGATAATACTATACGTGGTATTCAAGCTATGGAAATTAAATATTATGGATGATACAAACGTGGTACCTATCAAGAACCCCCAATACGTCATATCGAAGCCTTTCGATACGTCGTATCAACCTTTTTCCAGACCCTATAAATAGAAAACTCAAAAACGAGTTTTAAGGGTGCTAAATCATATTCTCGATACCTAAACCATAAAAGTCGATTTTCAGAGGAGAAAAAGAGCAGAAGAGGTCGAGCAACGCAATTAATTCCATAGGAGACAACGTGTAATTTCTTGTACTTTTGTAATCGTTCAATTTTTGGTATCACTCGTTAACTCGGTTAGTTTACCTTGGCTAAATCATTACTCTTGTATTAATTATGACGTTTGAAGGCTAATACCTTCAAGTATTAGCCATTAATATGAAGATCTGAATATTTGGTTTGTTTATCTCGATTTCTTAATTTATCGTTGAATGCTTGTTTATGTTTATCAATATACTTGTTTACGTGCTTTTGTATACGACCTATAATTCAATTGGATCTAGTGATACGAACCAAGTAATCTAGATGCCGGGATGGCTCTCCATATAGTGATTTATACATCTAGACCAATAGGATCACGAATAACAACCTATCTTGCCTTTAGATTAGTGAGCTTAGTTGGACCGGCAGGTGACCCTTAAGATCGACGAGTACATTCTTAATTAATTGGTAAAGACTTGGTTACTGGACTACTAGTGTATGAATTCCCATTAAGCAGTAAGTGGGTAAAGTCTCTATGAGCTAGGGTTTAACAAGACCATCGTTGCTTTAATCCCTAAGATAGATTATAATCAGCAAATAAGGATGCTTTATGTGGATGCGTTTAATTATGACAGAATTTACGTGTCTAGGTCTTAGGAAGATGTACCGCCTAAGTCTTAAGAATGATATGCCGCCTCGAGATAAGAAATCATTACACTAAATAAATAAACCAATGTTCTAATCGGATTAATGATGGATAATCCAGTTTTCTTATATTTGGCTCAACCGCTTTTTTTCTTCTGTTAATTTGCTTGCGTATGTTTTAGTGTCTTGAATTGGTTTTAGTCACCACAAAACCCATGCCAGTCTCTCAAGCTGAAAACCCCCCCTTATCCATTAGATTTATGATTAACGTAGGTTTAGCATAGGTTTAACATGGACTAGAACTAACTTAGATTAGAAAACCAAAGTATTAATAAATTGAAAGGTTGTTTCTCGCTCTTAGTGATCGACACCTTACTTACCACGAAACTCCTATCGATCGGGTACACTACCCGTGAAAGTGTTGTTTTAGGTAAAGTCGGCAAAATATAAATTTAAAACTTGAAAGCATAAATTACACCTACACGACAACATAATCAAAGGGTAAAAGTGTATGTAAAAAATAGAAAAAATGAAAAAAGCAAAAAATATGATAGGATATACGGACTGCCATCCTGCTTATGTATAAGTCAAGAAAAGAAAAGAAAGAGTTTGATGTAGTGTTTTGTATGATTATTAGAGTTTCATCGAGTCTTGGCTTAGCAGTGCCTTTTTACATGTAATTTTATGAATGATTAACTTGCCACCAGAAAAATATCCTCCATTATCCCTTATCGTGTTTTCCATACCTTACACCTAACGTTACAACCTTTCTAAAGACCTCTCTGATAGTATTTCCTAGGTGCTTACGCCTAAGTGGTGGAGGTTTGATCCTTTATTAAGCTTATGGTAATCTATATGCTATGTCAGGTAGTGAGTGTTATTTTCCCGTTTCCAATATTGTTATAATTCATTATACACCCGAGAGAATGAGAGAATCTAAACACTTATGTGAGGTGCTAGTGTATAATTTTCGTGCTTTTATTATAAGGTTAATCTGTTTGTGCCATAAATTATCTTTACTTAGTAGGTTAAATGCCCCCGACTTTGCTATTTATTACGTAGAAAAGCTCATTTGCTTGAGGACAAGCAAATCCGAAGTGTAGGGGTATTTGATGAGGTGTCGTTTTATACACTTTTTCGGTGTCATTCAACCCCCAAAATCATGCAAATATGCTCTTTTATTGCTCAAAATCCTTTTTTGTGTAATTAGCATTTGAGAAGCACTTTGACGAAATGCACGTGGCTTGGGGTCGATTCGGGAAGAAACAAGGCAAAAATACAACTTTTTAGCTTCGCGACATCCTGACGCCTTCACCAAAAGTAGCTAGAAAGTGTGTTTTTGGGTCAATTTTATGACGCTTAAGTGTGTGGAGACGGAGTCACTAAAAGCCTTTGACTCCGTCACAAATGCAAGGTAACGGCATCACTACAAGTCCTGACGACGTCAGGAGTTGCTGACTGAAGAAACCCTAAAGGAATTCGACGGGGTGACGGCGTCACAAAACCCTAGTGACGCCATCAGAGTCCAATTTTCCTATATATACAAACCCTTTATTCTCATAATCCGTGTGTGGAACTTTGGAGAATTATTGTGCAACCATTACAGACGATTTTTAAGGCTTTTTATGCCCTTTGTACTCACATATTGGTTTGAAGTTAAGTAATTCAATCTTTAATCATTCAAATATGTCTATGTGTTTGATGATTAATTGCTATTCTTTTCTTCTTGTTAACATGTTAGGCTAAATTTATATGTATTTGCTTATGATTACATGAAACTTAGTTGTGAACTCTAATTTGTTGCTTCTTGTTAGTGGTGTGCACGTTAGGCATTAGAAAACTAGCGATATACGTCTAGTGAAACGTGATTAGAATTAGATGAAACCCTCACGTTTGGGTAGATAGCTAATTAAGTATTTATAGCGTGTGATTTACTATTAGGAGGGAGCATGTCTGACAGGTAACGCCTGACTAGGTTATCACGTAGATAGCGAACTTGACCAACTCGCTGCAGAATTAGGGGAATACTTACACATTACACTAACAAGGGTGACGGACAACGGGTTAGAGGAATCAACTAGGGAGTAATGCATGATTAAGTGAGCACATTTGTTTACCTATAGAGTTCCCGCCAATTTTACTTTTCCTGCATAATTAGATTAGATTTAGTTTAGTTTTAGCGTAGTTTAAAAACCTTCCTTTAAAACACGAGATTTTACTTACTTTCATAAAATATAAAAATACAAAAATACTCTTCCTTCAACCCTTTAGACCTTAGTAAACATCCAATTCGAATCTCCTCCTCTATTCCCCTAGAGAACGATCAATCCCCCAAGTCTTGCATATACTACACTACAACGATTAGGTACACTGCATAGGAGGATTGTAAAACTTATTCGGTTTTGTAAAATACCGTCATCATTATATAAGATATGTAACGTTTTAGTATTTACTAGGCTTTAAAATTAAATGACATTTTATTAATCCAACTATGTATAACGTATGTTTTTTAAGACATTGTGTAGCTCTTCTTTATAATTTTGATTATTTGTGTAATTTTATGCTCAATTCATAAGACGAAAAATCCTTGAATCCTTGTGGGGATCCTCGACCCCCCTTGGGGACAGGGATGGGGATGTAAAATGATTCTCCGATGGGGATGGGGTGGGAATGGGGATGGGGTTGAGAAACGGGGATGGGATGGTAAATACAATCCCTAAAATTTCCCGTCTCGTTGCCATCTCTATGCGCCATACATTTATAAAAGATGTATAACTACACTAAAATGTAAACCAATTATTTTCCATATCTCTTCTTTTCCTTAGTTTAAACACACACTAAAATAGACACAAAGACACACATAACACCATCGAAAAAAACAACAACACAAACACAAGGTGGCGCAAGCCACTTCACTCACCATCAAACTGGCGCAAAGGGGGCTACGATACCATGGCACCGAACTGGCGTTGCCAGTGTGTGCCATCTGGCGTGCCACTTTGGACTGGCAAAACCCTTGTGCCATGGTACCTAGCACTCTTATGAAAGCTTTTTTCTAAAGTGTTTAAGAGTTTAGATTTCTTTTCCTTTTGTTCGAGACTTCTTCATCTTTAGGTTGGTTTTTAATGGTGCGACAATTCTCAACATGACACGCTAAACGACACAAACCTGACACGAAGTTAAACAAGTTTAGATTGAGGATAAACAGGTGTGGGTCAAAAACAGGTTAACTCTTCTATCCCGTTTAATAAACGAGTCGTGTTTGGGTTGATTAAGTATTAAACAAGCCAACCCGTAAACCCAATTAAGTATATATAAGTTTCTAAGAATATAAAAAATAACTTGGATTTTATGTTGTATTTGAATTAAATTTATATTGTTATGTACTTAATACGAGTCAATTACGATTATAACTCAAATATCCTTCAAATTTCCGTATAATTATTTGTGTGATATGCTTATCAAATTTTAGATTCTTATGTTATTTTTGCATTTAAATTAGTTAAATCGACAAGCAACTTATATTATTTACCGCTTGACCTATTTATTTAAATAAGTTAAACAGCTCACAAATGAGTTACGCGTGTTATGCACGTGTGAGTTGGGGTTGAGTTTCTTGACACGGTTAATAAATGGGTCATGTTTGGGTAGAGATTATAATAACACGCAAACCCGCGAACCCAAACAGGTCAACACGAACATGACTCGATTACCACCCCTAGTTTTTATGAATGGTGAACCATTATTTCTATCACCTTTATCACACGTCATCATCATAAAAGCCCCCGCCCCCCAATCACGCATGATGGGGGTGTTTTTGATAGCATAAAGGTGATCACCATCACCTCTTGAGTACTGAGAAAAAAAGAAAAATACGGATATTTTGTGGGTCCCCCCACCACACACACACAAAAACGATCACAATTATGAAAATAAAAAATACTCTCATTTTATTTACCTATAAACACTCTCATACCTCATCATTTTTATACACAACTTTAATTATCATCTTTCTCAATATATATGCAGCTCAAACAAAATATATATCATCTCCGGACTGGTATCCAGAAAAAGCATGTCAACTGTATGACCTCGTACAAAACCATGAACAAACATTACAAGTTATCAGACAAATCAAATCGTTGTGCCGATTTAGACGAACATATTACTCGCGAACTTTAGTTTAAGTTTTAATATGTATGATGTTTTTAATTTTTAAAATGTATTTAATTATAAGTAAAAGTTTAATTTAGTTTTTGATTAAATTTGTAAAAAAACAATGGGTTTAATGGTGATAAAGGTCGTCACCGTAAAAGGTAAAAGGTGGTTATAGTTGTTGGAACTTGTGGCTTTTCATTAACAATTGTATATTGTATATATCCCACATAAATAGGTGAATGAAGTGAATGTTTTACTACAAAATGGATATTAGCGACAATTTTTATGTTACAAAACCGTTGCTAATTAACCATCATTATGGTAAAGACGTACCAATTCGGAAAAGTGGTGGTTGATATGTGAGAAATCACATATCCTTTCTATATCAAAAATGTCCCTAAAAAGACAAAATTATGCTTAAAATGCTTGTATATTGCTTGTTTTATCTTTGTGATTGTGTAGGTATGGATATTACAAATATCACAAGAGAACGGTCAAAACCGGACAAACACAGACACGAGACGAAAAAGAGTGTACAAAAGCTGGGGATTTGATAGCAAGAAGGGTCAAAAGTCAACTCCAGTTAACCCTTGGTCAACCAAAGTCAACTCACTAAATGACAAAACCCAAAAATTCCCAAAACAGCCCCTCATTGTTAAACATATTTCACAAATAACCCTTAAAGCCCTAACAGTGTTAACTTTCTATTAATAAAAGTTAACACTCGTTATCTTATATAACCCATTTATATAACCCGGCCCAATCCCTATTCCTTTATCCCGGGCCCAAAGTCAAACCCACTTCACCTGGGTCAAACAAACATATAAAAAGGAAAAAAATAGCGCGGGAGTTAGTTTTACCATTCGTTCATCTTCCCAAATTTACCTAGCCTCAAAACAAAGGGTTAATTTAAATTGCTGGCGTGGCTCTCTAATTCAAGTAATAAGGAATGACATGGCAGAATTTGACGTCATCCAAGGTCTTCATTGGTTGAAACCCAAAAGGGAGTGACACGTGGGACTGACAAGAAACACACCAAGGATCAACTTTTTGCACTAAAACAAGTGCAAAAGAAGCACGAAGGTCTGACACACGGAATGCCACGTTGGCAATCCGTGTGCTTACCTAATTGATCCAACGGCCACATATGAGGATCCAATGATGGGAGAGAATGAAAGGCTAAGATCAAGGGAGAGAGGAGCGTGATCCAAGTCCTAGAAGCTTCATTTACAGGCTATAAAAAGCCCCTCACATTCACACACACGGGGTAGTTTTTTTTAGCTTTTAAATTTTTTAGTAAAATTGTAATTGTAGCTTTTAAACTTTTAGCTTAAGTAATGTAACTTTTCCAACTTATTGTACTCTCAATTTCAGCAATTTGTAATCAGTTTTACTATTAATGAAATCATCTTTTTCCTTTTACATAATCTGTTTTCCTTATAAGCTCTTTTACTCTCAAATGTTGTTGTCTACTGTTACATAAGCTTCTCACAAGCTCTTCATAAGCTCTCTGAGTCTATAAGCTTGGATTGAGCTAATAACAAGCATCTAATATACTTAAACCAATATAATCAGTTAATTACCTTTACTAATTGGATTTGAGCTTTTGGATGATAAGCATAACCTAGAAGAGCTTATGGGACCTTTACTAGCTTATCCTTGCGATAAGCTAGAGCTCATTCGTCACATGTTTTCTAATCACAACAAGTATCTCCAAATGTTGTAAGCCATTTGAGATATGATAAGAACACGCATGCGAATAATTCCACATCGACTTCAAATAAGTGATAAATAATCCTCTTCGTAACCAATTCCAACGAATAATCTAAAATACGAGCCATTAAATCTTGGTTTAAGTCCAACAGTAGTAACTACTAACCCTAGCAGTACTAATAACCACAATGTATTTAACTTCCTTTTGTATGTGATGTACGAGATCAAAAACTGTGTATTGTACTGATATCGATCAAGCTAGCATTACAAACAATAAACCGACATACAAACTTTCAACGACAGTTAATAACCTTTCAAAGAAAAGGCTAGCAGTATTAACACTGCCATTGTGCATTATAAAACATACAACTGGCAGTACTAATGATATGAAAGAACAGTTACTAAGTACTCATCTAAGATCAGTACTAAGTCTAAAGCTGACATGTACTAACTTCATACCAACAGAAACATATTCTCCTTTAAATCCAATCATACGAAAACTTATCAACTGCTGTTTCTTTGTCAATTAAAACATGTTGATGCCTGCTAATTCTTCTCTTAACCAAGAACCAAACACATGTAGCATAAACATCATACCATTAGCAGCAGTGTTAACGAACCCATGATAACTGGCAGTATTAAAATAGACTAGAAGCAGTACTAATCACAAACCAATAGTATTAACCAAGGATAGCAGTACTAACAATAAACTATCACTGTGTGTCATTACTGACAACAGTAGAAACGAGGAAGCGCAGCAGTATCCAAACGACGCCTCTTTTACGACACTTTTCTGTCACTAAACTGTCACTAATTCATCATTCTCATCAACTGCTAATGATTCTTTTCATAGAATAAGTTCCAAAGAACTCTTGAATTATGTAACCAAGAACCACAATCAGCAACCATCTTGTTGTCACGAACCAATCAACAACAATTGTAAACAAACCTCCTGTTATATCGAATTAGGGTTGTTGAAAAACCCTAATATCACCAGATTCAACATGATAACTAAGACAGAAAATTCGTACCTCTTTTCCTTCATAGATTCGACATCAAAACACCTTGTAGATCCTAGATCAAGAGCCACGAGGCTCTGATACCAATTGTGGAAACTAATATAATCTGATAGACTCTAAGATCGTTTAAGCTCGAGATGGGTTAGATCTCATCTAGGATTATAAACATCAAAGATTAACAATATGCAGCGGAATAATAACAATAAGAACAATGATGTTTAACAAAGTTTTATTATTCATACGTTTCTCTCTTTCCCCAAACACAATCTTAGGGCTACACCAACTAACTATCTAACTATGGTGTACACACACACACACCTTTTACTATTCGACTCTCATCAGTCGACTCTGCTATATGTAAAACCTATGTCTATGATCTCTTTATATAGGGAGAGATCATGACTTACAAAGGAAGAAAATCAATATGATAAGGAAACTAATTAAGCTAATTTAAATACTTTCTTATCTTTATCTTGTAAATCTTTGACCAAATCTTCATAATTCTCGACCAGCTTGTAGAATTCTGATATGCTAGATTTAGTCCTTATGTTTCATTCTTTTATTTATTTTGTCTCATCAAATCAAGAATCCCAACAACTGTTTGAAACGTTATAGATTAGTGACGTTATTTCTGTCGTTGTGTCGTCGCTAATAGCACCTTTTTATGAACCAATGTAACTGTTTCAACGGTCACGAGTTTCCCTATAAATATGGCCATATTTTTGCTTTTTTATCATCCATAATACTCGAAGAACACATACAACAAAACTTGATTCACTTTCAATACATACAAACGTTTGATGTTCATGTGAACTTTATGTACGCTGCATAAAATTATGTTCATTTTTATTATTAGTAGAAATCTGCCATATTCTAACAAACTTAAAGAATATTATCATGGATCAAAGTGTTGGTTTAAGGATGTTTGGCAGCAACACAATCAAACTAGACAGAATGGATGGGATGAACTTTACTTGTTAGAAGGAAAAAATGAAATTTTTATTGAATGCGTTCAAGGTTTATTATGTTCTGAAAGGGCCACCAATTGGCATGATGAATGAAGAGGAACAAAGGAAGCGTGAACAAGATGAAACACTATGCAGAGGATACATTCTGAGTACCCTCACTGATCATCTAGATGATCTATACACACTAATGACTTCTGCAAGGGAAATATGAAATTCTCTTGAAGAGAAATACACCGCAAAAAAAGGAAGGGGCATACAAGTTCATCACTTTTAAATAAGTGTTTGTAAATGCAAAGTATTATGTTTTAATGCATGGATTTATCTTCCTTTGTTTGGTAGAGATCTATTAATTCTTTGATTTTTCCATGGAAGATAACATTTCTATTTTAGATCAAGTTCATGAATTTATTATTCTAGTTTCTAAATTCAAAAATCTTAATATTGAAATCCTAGAAAAGTTATTGGTTGGGGCCATCATTACCAAGTTACCACCTTCTTGGCACAATTACAAGAAGAAACTGATGCACACTTCAGAGGATTTTACTTTGGATCAGATTTAGAAACATTTACAAATTGAAGAGGAAACTCGTATTCGTGAAAAGAATCCGAATGGTGCATCAACTTCTAAGGTTGTTATGTTGATTCAGGAAAGAACAATAAAGGAAATGACAAGAAGAGGAAAGGCACATGGAATTCTTCCAAGGACAACAAGAAAGACAAGAAACCATTGTCTGAGGTTGTGTGCTATAAGTGTGGTGACAAAGGGCATATTAAACGCTACCGCAAGAATCCCAAAAAGAAAAATCAGAATTCAAAAAAAAGGATGAATCTGCAAATGCACTAGAACAAGTTGATACCACATAAATCATTGTTATGGTTTCTGAAATGAACATTGGAATGATTCAAGAACTGCATATGGCTAGTGTGACAACAACAACAACAATAACTGATGATTGGTGGTATGATTTTGGTGCAAGTACACATGTTTGCAACAACAAAGACTTGTTCAAAACTTATAAGAAAGCTGAAGATGGACATGAAGTTATGATGGGTGATAATCATACTTCAAAGGTTATTGGCTCAGGAAACATGGAGATCCAATTCACATTTGGAAAGAAGTCAACCCTTATGAATGTTCTTCTTGTTCCTAACATTAGGAAAAATATTGTTTCTAGTTTTAAACTTTGTAAAAGTAGGGTTAATGATGTGATAGACTTAGACAAAGTGATTCTGTCCAAAGCCAATGTATTTGTAGAAAAAGCGTATGCTTGTGATCTTGGTTTAAAAATGCGTTTTGCGATCCAATGCGCTAAAGGTCTCAAAGGCCATTGCGTGATGCGTCATGCGAATGCGAGCGCAATTTGGACGCGAGTCGTTTAGTATTAGAAAAAGTATGAAAATTATTTATACATAGTATATTCCACCAAGTACCAAGTAAATGCAATAAACTTACAAAACTTACAAAACAAGCTACTAGCATATTGAATTTAGGCAAATAATCCATTTTTAAAACAAATTAATCAAAATCAAAGCTTGACATAAAACACTTAGCAAAACACAAGATACTATATTTTCGTTATTGTGTTTGTTTTTTACGTCTTTTAACAAACTGTATCTATAAACGGCCATTAAAACACGTAGGTATCTTTTATATGGTTTAATTTTGACTAAAATGACCTAAATTCTAGATTGCGAAGATTTTGACCGTTGCTAGCATTACACAAATGCGGTAAATTGCGGTACAATGCGAACGCAATATGGGATGGCCTTGCATTAGGCAACATGATGCGAAATTTTGAATGCAATGCAATGATGCGTGCAATTTGCGCAATGATGCGCGCATTTTTAAACCAAGCTTGTGATGGCATGTTCAAACTCAATATCAGTAAAATTACTAGTTCTGCTTACTTGCCTGATTGTAATTTTATTTCCAGTTTTAATATTCAATGCTCTACTTTCAGTTTATGGCATAATCGTTTATGAAACATAAATAATAAGACTATGAAAGATATGTTAAAACAAGGCATTATATCCTATAATGGTAAACATAAAGATAAATGTGAAATATGTGTTCAAGCGAAAATGAAAAGAAAACCTTTTCCTAAAGTGGATAGACAATATGAAATTTTAGAGTTAGTGCATTTTGACATATGTGAATTGAATGGACAACTAACTAGAGGTGAAAATAGGTATTTCATAACTTTCATTGATGATTGCTCTAGATATACCTATGTTTATTTATTAAAATCAAAAGATCAAGCCTTTGAAACATTCAAAATATATAAGGCTGAAGTAGAAAATCAAAAAGGCAAAAAGATACAAATTCTAAGAAGTGATAGAGGTGGTGAATACTTTTCCATCGAATTTTCTTCCTATTGTGAATCACTAGGTTTGATTCATCAAAGGACAACACCATATACACCTCAACAGAATGGTGTTGCTGAGAGGAAGAATAAAGTTTTGCAAGATATGATTAATGATATGTTAGTCAGTGCAAACTTGCCAACGAATTTATGGGGTGAAGCCTTGCTTACAGCATGTCATGTAAGTAATAGAATAATTGCAAAGAAACTAAAAGTATCTCCTTATGAAATATGAAAGGGTAGAAAGCCTAACATTAACTATTTTAGAGTTTGGGGTTGTTTAGCCTATTATAAGGTTCCCTTACCTTATACATCTAAACTAGGACCTAGAGGTTTAAAAAGTGTATTTTTGGGATATGCAAAAGATTCTAAATCTTATCGTTGTTTAGATTTAGATTCGAATGTTATTGTTGAATCAAGAGATGTAGATTTCTTTCAGAATAAATTTCGTCATGACTTAACAAGCACAAATGAAATTATGACTCAAATCCCATAAGATATTTCTAGCCCAGATTTCAACTCTAACAATAAGAGAAACATAGAAGAATCTTCTAGTGCACCTAGAAGTAGTGAAAGGGCTAGAAAAAAAAGAAACTTGGATCCTGATTTTATTGATTCTCAAGCTATAATCTTCCTTGTTAAAGGTGATAATGAGAATAATGTTATTAATAAAATACTAGTTCTACTTAATGTAGATGACGCACCTAAAACATATAAGGAGGTTATAACCTCTAGGAATTCTGCATTTTGGAAGGAGGCAATTCATGATGAAATGGATTCGCTAATATCTAACAATACTTAAAACTTTCAAATTTGCCTCCATGTTCTATAGCAATTGGGTGTAGATGGGTATTTAGAATAAAATATCATACATATGGATCCATTCAAACTTTTAAGGCTAGGTTGGTAATTCAAAGCTTTAGTCAAAGACAAGGAGTTGATTACTTTGATACATATGCACCAGTAGCTAAAATCACTTCGATTATGGTGCTCTTTGCATTAGCTTCAATTTATAATTTGCCTATACATCAAATGGATGTTAAAACAACTTTTTTGAATGGCTACTTAGATAAAGAAGTTTATATGAAACAACCTGGATGGTTTGTGTTGCCTGGTCATGAGAATAAAGTTTGCAAATTAAAAAAATCTTTATATGGGTTAAAACAAGCGCCTAAACAATGGCATGATAAATTTGACAAGTCTATACTTTTAAATAGTTTTACCCATAATTCATCTAATGAATGTATTTATTTTAAGTTTACAAAAGATTATGGTGTCATCCTATGCCTTTATGTAGATGATATAGTGATGTTGGAACCAATATGGAAGGTATCAATGAAACTAATAAGTTTCTGTCTTCATGCTTTCAAATGAAAGACATGAATGAGGTTGATACTATATTAGGGATTAAGGTTAAAAGGCATAGTGAGAGTTATGCATTAAATCAATTTTATTACATTGATAAGATTATAGACAAGTTTCAACACTTGAATATAGAGGAAGCAAACACCCCATATGAGTCATCTTGTATACTTGTTGAGAATAATGGAAGAGTTGTTGCTCAAATAGAATATGCAAGTGCAATAGGTTGTTTAATGTATGCTTGTAATACTCCGTAAATTCAGGTAAATATTTTATTCTTATTTTATTCCTATTTTTACCCTTAAGTAAAATTATTTTTACTTTTACCATTTTCTGATTTTTGATTTTGCACTTCTGATAAATTTGAGTCGTTTTTTAGCTCATTGCTCGCCTACGCGTTCATCGTAGTTAGATATTTCTATATTTTAACCCAAGGATTTATAAATTTTATTTTAGTAAGATTTGTTTTACTTTCTCGTCCTTGTCGAACTTTGCTAAAAACTACACTTTTGAGCCTTTTACCCTATATTTTATTAAACCTTCACATTTCTACACCTTACTTACACAAAAAATAATAATAATAAAAAACAAACATACCCATAGCCCCTGCCGCCCTCACCCCTTCCCTAGCTAGTCCAAAACCATAAGTTTTTTCATATTTTTAATTTTCTCAGGTTTCATCATTATTGGCTTGCAAAAGAAAAAATCCTCTTTAAAAACCCTTTTCACTTCTTACTTCAAACCATAAAATAAAAACACAGTAACAAAAAGATTTTTGCTACTCTCTCTCCTTTGTTGCCGCCGTCGAACTCAACACACACACCACCACCATCAAAAAATTTCCCCATCTATTTTAATTACCATAACCACTACATTATGTCCATGCAAGGTTTGCTTATGGGATTTTGATTTTTGGGTTTTCTTTGGATTTTTGGTAAAGAACAAGGTTTAAGGGTTTTGCATATTGGTGATTAACAAGATTTTAAGGTATATGAAAACATTGGATTGGGTGTTTTGGTTGCTTATTGTGTTCGAACATCACAAGGACAAGAAAGGGGTGAACCCTTGATTTTTTTTTTGCATTCCTAGTTGATTTGTGTAAGTTTTGGAACCCTTTTCATATATATTTTTTGATATATTTATACATTTATTTATTTTTGTTATTGAAATCCATATGATTTGTGTGTTAGAATAGTTTTTGGAAGTAAACATGTTGGTAAATTAGTTCGATGATGGAGATAGGTGATTTTGGGACTAGTGTGAAGTGTTGGTGAAATTTTGATGGAGTTTGAGGTGTGTTGAAAACTATATATTAATGCAGAAAATTAAAAGGCCAATTATGGGTATCGTAAAGATATTTTACTAGTTTTTGGCTTTTAAATATAGTAGTGCTTGTTTTTACGATCGTTTTGATATAAGGATCGTCATGTAACTCTTAAAAACGAAGATTCTATGGCTGTTTGAAGTTTTGAAAATTTATAAAAAAAATGGCTGCACTATTTTATAAAGGAGTCTTTTCTGCGCAGATTTTAACGGGGCATTTCGGATACTTTTTGATCCGTTTTCGCCTTCGGCTAAAACATGAAAGTTGTCCGAAACGATTTTTTCTAGTGGACTCGCAAGATTTTTGGACTGAAAATGCATAATGACGGAGTATGAGTCACTTAATATTGGAAAATTTTAATATATAAAAGCTGTCATATTTTAGTGTTGCGCAGAAACGAAAAACGGTATTTTGAACATTTTCTAGTCCGAACCGGCCTTCGGGTAAAACAAAAAAGTTGTTCAAAATGGCGTTTTACATATGACTTGTGAGAATTTAAGTCTAAAAATGTAAGATGATAGAGTTAGACCGAAGTCAAAGTTGGTAAAATTTCTTTTTTGAAAAGTCAAAGTGGTCTTGCGGATTTCATGTTAAAATGGGTTTTTGAGTACTTTTGAGTCCGTTTAAGCTTGTAAAACTTTATTCGAATATTATTTTATGATTAATATTATATTGGGGTATGTTTGGGCGTGTCTAATTTGTGCGTGTCCTAAAAATATAATTATTATATTTGGAAAACAATATAACTAAATATATATAAATAAATATATATATCAATATATACATATATATAAAATATAATAAATATATATATAAATATAACAAGTGGTTCTATTATTATGTCCCATTGCGTGTGAGTTATATTGGAAACTATAAACGTTTAGGACGATATTAACGTCTCGAATTTTTAAACTTTCTAGAAATGGAAACTTTCTAAAAATAGAAACTTTCCAAAAATAGAATTTTTTTTTCAGAAAATTAGCGTAACCTAATTACGAATATATATTTTCTCAAAAGCCCGTTTGTACTAAATAACTTAGGATACACACATATGGATTATATATTTATGCGTCGCTTTATTATATCCTTCGTGTATCTAATTGCGCACCATTCTTTTAGGTCGCGGTTAGAAGTTCTCATATTCATTTTTTTAATCGTTGTATTTCTATTCTTATTTGCTTAAGGTGAGTTCATAGCTCCTTTTTCCTACTCACTTGTTTTATAAATTTCGGGCGAGATTACATGCTTGATTTACACATTGGACACAAGTATTTTTGAAACTGTATGCTATTTCTTGATCATTATTGACTAAGTACCTACATTGCCGCTTAAGTCCCCTTTTATCATGAGCCGTTAGTTACTATGGTAGTAAACGTAAATGTTGTGGGTAGATCTATCGGGACTGACAATCCCCGTCTTGGTTGTGGTTTCTAGTTGACCATTGACGCATTTTACATTTGAAGTAATTCATAGGATGTTTGGCAGCATCCTCCTCTATCATGGGGCACAAACCTCAAGTACTGGTTTGATATTAATTCATTTTAAGGTTCGGTGTCATAAGCTTAGGGCAATAATGCATATTTCTTTTAGACTTGGTGAATTTGTTTCTCTTGTCTACATTACTTAAATCTTGTGGTTCATACATTTATTATTATTAAACCTATGAGTTCACTAAACAATTTTGTTGACTTTTTAGCATGTTTTAATCTCAGGTGCTAAAGTATGATTCTCGGATGGGAGTCGCGTTGGATATCAATTGGAAGGATTATGTTGTCATTTTCTGTCGATGCAAACTTGTTAAACTTTATCTTTATCAAAACTGATGTCATCTTTTGAACACTGTGTTGTTATGTTTTAAACTTATAAATGTTTTGAACTATTATGTCACTTTGAAAACTTCTGGGACCATCTTGTAAACTTTGATATTTTATGAGCATCAAATGTGATATTTGTCTTTAAAACGTATCTTTTGAGGTCGTTTCCTCTTACCTGATTGTTGTACCTTGAAGTCTCACCCCCGGTTACCGTTCCGCTGCTATCAGATTTTGGGGGTGTGAAAGATTGGTATCAAGAGCCAAGGTTATAGGAAACTTGGTCATTTTTCAAAACCTAGTCTATAACCAATTTTTTTTTTGTTCTTTTCTTTTTCAAAATTTAGAATCCTTAATCACTTATCCGATATCCGCGCGTGCATACTCCCTGATTCCTTATTTAATCCCTCGAGTACTTCTATTAGTATTATATAGATTATAATTATATAATACTCGACTTTCTTTCGATTCTTACGACTATCTTCGAGAGTGTCGTTGTTTATTTATACGAATAAATTATATAAATATTAATCGTTTTCGATTTTATATGCTTATTTATAAGGCATTACTGTTTAATTTATTAATTTATATTTTATAAATGCTTGAATAACATATATTTATTATTTACATTTTATTTCTTTTTCAAAGCATCATGGCGATTATGTCGGTGACATTTTAATACTCTGCTATATTATGCAAGCTACTCTATAGATTATCATTATCTTACAAACATTTTGTAACCATCCTATAAACCATTTTGTTATCATCCTGTGATCTATTTTGCGGTCATCCTGCAAACCCTATTGTCACCTCATGAACTACTTAATCCTCACTATATGAGTATTTTATTACAATATAAAGTCATTTGATACTACCTTATACATTACGTTGGATTGACGAAAATGAGCATCTTATTGCTAGTCCTTAATTATACATAGTATGATCATCTATGTATAATTCAGGAATGACCATTTTATGCTGAGAAAAGTCATCTTAAAAATCTATCAAAATCAAGTTTCTGTTTATACCTTTGAGTAGCAAAATTTTACGTGTGTGTATATATATATATATATATATATATATATGTGGGGGACTTTAATTTCAGCACCATTTTAAATGCGAGAACTGCGAGAACCTCTTTTAAAATCAAGAAAATACATGCACACCGTTAATAATCGTAAGAATCCACCCATATTCTTCTGTATCATCATGAACTCTTCCTCTTCTTTCACAAAAACCTTACACTCGGCCGCAATACTTTCATTGCATGCCTTATAAGAACATACATGCACACCTTCAAAGAAAAAATTTGTATTTCTAATTTCTCATCAAATTCTCTTTAGAACAAATATGTTTTTTTAAACATAATTGTTCTTTTTAGAACATATGTGCAGAAATACAATTATTGAAGGCGTGCATGTATGTTTTTGAAAGTTCTCGCACTTAAAATGGTGCTGAGAATAAACTTACACACACACACACACACACACACACACACACACATATATATATATATATATATATATATATATTGCAAGTACCTTCACCTTTTCCCGAATGCGCCAACCGTTTCCATGGTTGGTAATATCATTATTCTATCTCATTTCTTTTATTTCCATCATATATCTCGACTCAACATACTTTTACAAATTCTCATTGAACTGTGTACTTGTGATTGTTGATATAATCATGCCGCTAAGAAGATTAAAGAAAAGGGATGTTAACAGGCTGGTGAAGAATCAGGTAGCTGAAGCTATCACAGAGTATGAAAGAAGCGGAGCTAACCCAAAGAATGCTGGAGGAGCTAAGGCACCAGAAACTCTTGGATGTTCTTACAAGACGTTCCTAAATTGTAAGCCACACTCATTTAAAGGAACTGAGGGTGTTGTCGGACTAAGTCGTTGGTTCGAGAAGATGGAACAGGTGTTTGAGATTAGCAAATGTGTTGAAGAAGACAAAGTTAGGTTTGCTGCGTGCACTTTTGAAGGTCGTGCTCTGACCTGGTGGAATGGTAATGTGCACACCTTGGGACTCACTAATGCTAATCAAATCCCCTGGAGTAATGTGAAAACTATGATGACAACTGAATACTGTTCGGCAACGGAAATTCAGAAAATAGAGTAAGAACTCTGGACCTTGACTATGAAAGGAGATTATATTGAGGGCTACAACAACCGGTTTCATGAGTTAGCATTGATGTGTCCTGATCTGGTGACACCTGAGAAGAATAAGATTGAGCGCTACATTCGAGGACTGCTTGAGAGAGTCAAGGCGAATGTCACCTCCTCAAAACCTGCAAGCCTCCACGATGCTATCAATATGGCTCGTGAGTTGATCGAGCAAGCAATCCAAGCCAAGGCAATGAGAATTAGTGAAGTAATAAGAGAAAGTGGGAATACCACCAGAGAAACAACAACAACTGTAACACCAATACTCATCATCAACAGCAGAACAGAAGACAAGAAGTTGCTAAGGCTTATGTTGCAGCCCCAGCTAAGGGTAGAGGCTACATTGGGAACTTACCGTTGTGCAATAAGTGCAAGGCACATCATCATGGACCATGTCCTCCTAGGTGTGGTAGGTGTCATAAGGTTGGTCATCATGAGAAAGATTGTCGAACTAGGATTCCAGCAGCAGGTGGCAATTCCATGCAGAATGTGACATGCTTTGGTTGTGGAAAGAAGGGGCACTACAGGAACAAGTGTCCTAAGAAGACAAACCAATAGAATGAGGGTGCTCATGGGAGAGCATATGTGATGAGGACTGAAGACCCTCAGCAGAATCCGAACGTGGTCACGGGTGCGTTTTTACTTAACGATCATTACGCTAGTATTCTATTTGATTCGGGTGCTGAGAAAAGTTTTGTGTTTACTGCGTTTACTCCTTTTATACGATGTAGAGTTAGCAGATAGGAAGGTTGTTATCACCAACATCATTTTGCGTGGTTGTACCCCAGCTTTGTTTAACTACGTGTTCAATATAGACCTGTTACTGACTCGACTAGGAAGTTTTGATGTCATAGTAGGAATGGACTGGTTGTCGAACCACCGAGCTGTAATAGTTTGTTATGAAAAGATAGTTCGGATTCCGTTACCGAATGGTGAGATACTTGGAGTGCAAGGAGAGAGGCCGAAAAAAGATCTGAGATTTTTGTCGTGCATGAAGTCTGAGGAGAAAAAGTTGGAGGACATTCCTATTGTCCGTGATTTCCCCGATGTCTTTTCGGATGATTTATCGGGTTTACCCCCTGTGCGAGATATAAAGTTTCGTATCGACCTAATTCCAGGTGGGTTACCAGTAGTAAAATCCCTGTATCGATTAGCACCTTCTAAGATGATAGAGTTGTCGAACCAGCTTAAAGAGCTGCAAGATAAGGGTTTTATTCGACCTAGTCATTCACCATGCGGAGCACCTGTGCTATTTGTCAAGAAGAAGGATGGTGCATTGAGAATGTGTATTGACTACCGAGAGCTGAACAAGTTGACTATAAAGAATCGTTACCCCCTCCCCAGAATTGATGACTTATTTGACCAGTTGCACGGCGCGTGCTATTTTTCCAAAATAGACCTTTCTTTTAGGTTACCATCAATTAAGAGTGCATAAGGAAGACATTCTGAAAACCGCGTTTAGGACCTGATATGGACATTTTGAGTTCACAATTATGCCGCACAATGATGCAGGTTTGGATTTACTTAGGCTCGAAGGTAGAGGGGGTGGGCTTGGGGTAGGGTACATGGATGTTATCAATACACGTGGTTGCCACAAAATACTGCATCGTGGTGGTGGTTGAAGAATTGTTTGTGCCCTGTAAAGCTTCCGTAAAGAATCGTTACCCCCTCCCCAAAATTGATGACTTATTTGACCAGTTGCATGGCGCTTTCTCTTTTTCCAAAATAGACCTTCGTTTGGGTTACCATCAGTTAAGAGTGCATGAGGAAGACATTCTGAAAACCGCGTTTAGGACCAGATATGGACATTTTGAGTTCACAATTATGCCGTTTGGATTTACTAATGCGCCGACTATTTTTATGGATTTGATGAACCGCGTCTACAAGCAGTATCTGGATAAGTTCGTTATTGTATTTATTGACGATATCCAGGTCTATTCGAATTCGAAGGAGGAACACGAAGCTCGCTTGAAATTGATTATAGAGTTGCTCAAGAATGAGAAATTGTACGCCAAATTCTCAAAGTGTGAATTTTGGTTGCAAGAGGTCAATTCCTAGGGCATGTGGTCAACCGAGATGATATCCATGTGGACCCTAGCAAGGTTGAGTCGGTGAAGAACTGGAAACCCCTGAGTCACCAACCGAGATTCGCTCGTTTATAGGATTGGCGGGTTATTACCGGAGATTTATTGAGAACTTTTCCAAGATTGTCAAACCTCTCACCCTGTTAACTCAAAAGAATAAGAAGTATGAGTGGGGTGATAAACAAGAAGAAGCTTTTCGCATACTGAAGGAGAAATTGTGTAATCCTCTTGTGTTAGCACTCCCTGATGGACCAAACGACTTTGTGGTCTATTGTGATGCTTCAAATCAAGGTTTCGGGTGTGTGCTGATGCAGAGGGGTAAGGTGATTGCATATGCATCGAGACAGCTTAAGGTGCACGAGAAGAATTACATCGCGCACGATTTGGATTTGGGTGCGATAGTGTTTGCTCTTAAAATCTAAAGACATTATTTATATGGGACGAAAGTGTTATATATACTGATCACAAAAGTCTCCAGTACATCTTTGATCAGAAGGAGTTGAATATGCATCAGATGCGAGGATTGAGCTGTTCGGTGACTATTACTGCGAGATTCGTTACCATCCAGGCAAGGCAAATGTGGTAGTAGATACATTAAGTAGAAAGGAGAGACTCAAACCGAGGCGAGCGTGTGCTATGAGCATGACTATCCATTCTGGCCTCAAGACCAAGATTTTGGAGGCACAAGGTGAAGCGTTTAAAGATCTCAAAGCCCCAGCGGAGTCGCTAAGGGGGCTGGATGCGAAGTTTGAAAGATGGGATGACGGTGGAATTTATTTCATTGATCGGATTTGGATCCCATCAGTTGGAAACATAAGAAAACTAATCATGGATGAAGCGCACACTTCTAAGTACTCAGTACATCCGGGTGCAGATAAAATGTACTATGATTTGAGAGACTTGGATTGGTGGCCAGGAATAAAGAAGGACACTTTTGAATACATTAGCAAGTGTCTGACGTGTTCTAAGATTAAGGCCGAGCATCAGAAGCCCTCGGGACTACTTCAGCAACCAGAAATTCCTGAGTGGAAATGGGAAAAGATAACAATGGACCTAGTCATGAAACTGCCTAAAAGCAGTAGTGGGTATGACACGATTTGGGTCATTGTGGATAGGTTGACCAAGTCTGCTCATTTCCTGCTAATTCGTGAGGATTACAAAATGGAGAAGCTGACACGGATCTACATCAATGAGATTGTGGCGAGACACGGTGTGCCTGTGTCGATCATTTTGGATCGTGACGGTCGATTCACATCGCACTTTTGGCAAGCACTGCAGAAGGCACTGGGAACGAGATTGAATATGAGCAGGGCTTACCATCCTCAGACCGATGGTCAAAGTGTAACATTTCTCAATTTCAGGTCATTTTACGACTCCTATTATTAGTCACTGTTCATTTTAGTCCGATACGCGTTTACTTTCCCTTAGTTGAGTTCTCTTACAACAATAGCTACCATGCAAGTGTTAAATGTGCACCATTTGAAGCACTTTACGGGCGAAAGTGTAGATCGCCAGTGATGTGGGCAAAAGTTGGGGATAGCCAACTAATTGGACCAGAAATTGTACAAGAGACCACCGAGAAGATCATACAAATCAAAGGGAGGTTGAAGATGGCAAGGGACCGCCAAAAAAGCTATGCCGATAAGAGGCGTAAACCTTTTGAATTCAAAGTTGGCGACCATGTGTTACTAAAAGTATCTCCATGGAAATGAGTGGTTCGATTTGGTAGGAAGGGAAAGCTGGCACCACAGTATGTGGGACCATTTGAGATCATGAAACGAGTCGGATCAGTAGCCTATCGTTTGAGGTTACCTCAAGAGCTAAGCAGTATCCATGACATGTTTCACATGTCGAATCTCAAGAAGTGTTTAGCAGATGCAAGTCTACAAGTGTCTTTAGAGGAAATCGAGATAGATGAAAAGTTGCGCTTTGTAAAGGAACCCATTGAGATTGTGGATAGAGAAGTGAAGAAGCTAAAGCAGAAAAGGTTCCCCATCGTTAAAGTTCATTGGAACTCCCAACGAGGAGCTTGGTTTACCTGGGAACGAGAAGACCAGTTCAAGACCAAGTACCCGCATCTTTTCGCGACCACCTCGTCTGTTACAGTCACCAGTTGAACTCTGGGGACCAGAGTTCCCTAAGGGGGTTGACTGTAATACTCCGTAAATTCAGGTAAATATTTTATTCTTATTTTATTCCTATTTTTACCCTTTAGTAAAATTATTTTAGTTTTACCATTTTTCGATTTTCTATTCGCACTTCTAATAAATTTGAGTCGTCTTTTAGCTCATTGCTCGCCTACGCGTTCATCGTAGTTAGATATTTCCATATTTTACCTCGAGAATTTATAAATTTTATTTTAGTAAGATTTGTTTTACTTTCGCGTCCTTGTCGAACTTTGCTAAAAACCGCACTTTTGAGCCATTTACCATATATTTTATTAAACCTTCACATTTCTACACCTTACTTACACAATAATAATAATAATAATAATAATAAAAACAAATAATACCATAGCCCTTGCCGCCCCACCCTCTCCCTAGCTAGCCTAAAAACATAAGTTTTTTCATATATTTAATTTCCCAATGTTTCATCATTACTGGCATGCAAAATAAAAAAATCCTCTTTAAAACCCCTTTTCACTTCTTACTTCAAACCACAAAACCAAAACACAGTAACAACATTTTTTTTGCTCCTCTCTCTCCTTTATTGCTGTCATCGAATCCAACACACACACCACCACCATCAAAAAATTTCCCAACCTATTTTAATTACCATATACAATAATCTCTACATCATGTCCATGCAAGTGTTGATCAAGATTTTTGGTTTTTAGGGTTTTCTTTAAATTTTTGGTGAAGAATAAGGTTTAAGGGTTTTGTATATTGGTGATTAACAAGATTTTGAGGTATTTGAAAACATTGGATTGGGTGCTTTGGTTGCTTATTGTGTTCAAACACCACAAGGACATGAAAGGGGTGAACCCTTGATTTTTCTTTGCATTCTTAGTTGATTTGTGTAAGTTTTGGAACCCTTTTCATATATATTTTTTGATATATTTATACATTTATTTATTTTTGTTCTTTGAATCAATATGATTTGTGTGTTAGAATAGTTTTTGGAAGTAAACATGTTGGTAAATCAGTTAGATGGTGGGGATAGGTGATTTTGGGACTATTGTAAAGTGTTGGTGAAGTTTTGATGGAGTTTGAGGTGTGTCGAAAACTATAGATTAATGCAGAAAATTAAAAGGTCAATTATGGGTGTCGTAAAGTTATTTTTACTAGTTTTTGGCATTGATATATGGTAGTGCTTGTTTTACGATCGTTTTGATATAAGGATCGTCTCGTAACTCTTAAAAACAAAGATTCTATGGCCGTTTAAAGTTTTTGAAAATTTAAAAAAATGGCTGCACTATTTTATAAAGGAGTCTTTTCTGCGCAGATTTTAACGGGGTGTTTCGGACACTTTCTGATCCATTTTGGCCTTCGGGTAAAGCATGAAAGTTGTCCGAAACGATGTCTTCTAGTGGACTTGAGAGATTTTTGGACAGAAAATGCATAATGACGGAGTATGAGTCACTTAATGTTGGAAAATTTTTATATATAAAAGTTGTCATATTTTAATGTTGCGCAGAAACGAAAAAGGGTATTTTAGACCTTTTCTGGTCAGAACCGGTCTTCGGGTAAAACATAAAAGTTGTTCAAAATGGCGTTTTACATATGACTGGCTAGAATTTAAGTCTGTAAATGTAAGATGATAGAGTTAGACCGAAGTCAAAGTTGGTAAAATTTCTTTTTGGAAAAGTCAAAGTGGTCTTGCTGATTTCATGTTAAAAGTAGGTTTTGAGTACTTTTGAGTCCGTTTAAGCTTGTAAAACTTTAAGCGAATATTATTTTATGATTAATATTATATTAGGGTGTGTTTGGGCGTGTCTAAAAATAGTAAGTCTATTTTCAAAAAACTATATATATGGGTTGAATAAGTGGATTATTATTATGTCCCTTAGCGCGTGAGTTATATTGGGAACTATAAATATTTAGGACGATATTAACGTCCTGATATTTTAAACTTTCAAAAAATGGAAACTTTTTAAAAATAGAAAGTTTCTTAAAATAGAAACTTTCCAAAAATAGAATTTTTTCAGAAAAGTAGCGTAACCTAATTACGAATATATATTTTCTCAAAAGCCCGTTTGTACAACTAACTCACGGATACACACTTGGATTCTATTTATATATAATATATATATATATATATATATATATATATATATATATATATATATACGATTTATGCGTCGCTTTATTATATATTTCATGTATCTAATTACGCACCATTATTTTAGGTCGCGGTTAGAAGTTCTCATCTTCATTTTCTTCATCGTTGTAATTCTATTCTCATTTGCTTAAGGTGAGTTTCATAGCCCCTTTTTCCTACTCACTTGTTTTATAAATTTCGGGGGAGATTACATGCTTGATTTACACATTGGACACAAATATTTTTGAAACTGTATGCTATTTTCTGATCATTATTGCCTAAGTACCTACATTGCCGCTTAAGTCCCCTTTTATCATGAGCCATTAGTTACTATGGTAGTAAACGTGAATGTTGTGGGTAGATCTATCGGGACTGACAATCCCCGTCTTGGCTGTGGTTTCTAGTTGACCATTGACGCATTGTACATTTGAAGTAATTCATAGGATCTTTGGCAACGTCTCTTTTGATGTCGTTTCCTATTACCTGATTGTTGTACCTTGAAGTCTCACCCCCGGTTACCGTTCCGCTGCTATCAGATTTTGGGGGTGTGAAAATGCTACACATTGTACTAGACCTGATATTGCATATTCTATATGCAAACTTTCAAGATATACGAGTAATCCAAGTCAAGATCATTGGAAAGCGATTGAAAGAGTTCTTGGTTATCTTAAAAGAACTAGACAATTAGCTTTGTATTATGATTGTTTTCCTACTATACTAGAAGGATACTCAGATGCTAGTTGGATAACTGGCGATAGTGATAGTAAATCCACAACTGGTTGCATTTTTACACTCGGTGGAGGGGCTGTTTCTAGGGGTTCAAAGAAACAAACATGTATTACACATTCCACCATGGAGGCTGAGTTTTTAGCACTTGCAGCCGCGGGTAAGAAAGCATAATGGCTAAGAAATATGTTGTTAGACATAGACTTGTGGCCACAACCAATGCCAGCCATTTCCTTACATTGTGATAGTCAATCAACACTATCAAGGGCATATAATAAGGTGTATAATGGAAAGTCTGGACACATTAGCCGTACACATGCCTGTATCAAAGAGTTAATATCGAATGGGATAATAACTATTGAATATACACGCTCTTGTAAGAATCTTGCGAATCCGTTTACAAAAGGTCTTCCAAAAGACATAGTCTTTGAAACTACAAGAGAGATGGGTTTAAAACCCATTGATTAAAGTTGGCAACAATGGGAACCCAACCTTTACTTAGACTAAAATCTACTTAAAGGTTCAATGTGGTAAAAACAAATTGTTGATTACCAACTGTACACTAGTTTAGTTGTAATACTAACTAGTGAGTAATTATTTTAGGGTGAGTATTTATACTATTAATGAAGTGTACCTTTGGTAATTAAAGGGCTTCACCTATGTGGATATAAAGAGTGGTGCCATTCTTACAAAAGTAAGTTTTGCTTTTGGAGATATCCATGGAACTGGGATTAGCAAATGACCATAATAGTGCTACCATGTTATGAACATCAATTAACATGTTATGTGTGTTATCTTTCCGAGTTTAACACTAAGAACAATGGCTCAAATGCTATAAAGCCGTTATTGATTCTGTTAGGTTATTTGAAGGATCTACACTATGTTAAGATTCAAGGCGAAAGCTACCTTAATTTATGCATAATATGTTGGATATTGTTAATAAAACCCAAGTGCGAGATTGTTGGAACTTGTGGGTTTTCATTAACAAATGTATATTGTATGTATCCCATATAAATGGGTGAATGAAGTGAATGTCTAAAAATGGATATTAGCAACAGTTTTTCTGTCACAAAACTGTCACTAATTAACCATCATTATGGTAAAGACGCACCAATTGAGAAAGCTGGCGGTTGATTGTGTTAAAAGGGTGTTTGTGACAGAACCATCACGACTGTTTCAAGTGGTATAGATTACTGATGTCGCTATGTCGTCGCTAAACCGTCGCTAACAACACCTTTTTATGAACCAGCGTGACCGTTTGAATGGTCACGAGTTTCCCTATAAATATGGCCATATTTCTGCGTTTTTTATCATCCAAAATACTCGAAGAACACATACAACAAAACCTGATTCACTTTCAATACATACAAAATACAAACGTTTGATGTTCGTGTGAACTTTATGTACGCTGCATAAAATTCTGTTCTTTGAGGTTGAATCTTGGGAAGAAGTTAGTCTCGAACCACCAACGTAAATAGTAGGGGCTAATATTCTTTAAGGATAGTGATTATCACGCCTCGATTTTGTTTTTATTATTATTAGAAATATGTCATATTCTAACAATAGTGATTGTGTGCTCAATGGTGATGTGGCACTCATGTGAAGATGATGATATTGATGACCATATAAACCAGTCTTAGAGTATGAGCATTGTACAAAGCGACTTTTTCTAGATAGTATATTAGTCATTGTGAAGTGATATAATGGCTCAAATTTTACAAATATATTTTCACAAAATTGAAATGACAAGATGTGATATATTTAATTATAGATAATAAAGATAATATGAGAATACGACCACCAATAATACACATCCATGTCATTTTGTGAAAATTTCGTAGTAAAAATCAATTGAGCATAGCATTCATCTACATTTTAAATAAGTTTGCCAGACGAAACTTGTCTTGAAGCCCATTGCTTATTCTGGGCCAGTTTCCTAATTCAAGAAATTTAGACAAGTTTGATCAAATTGAAGCCAACTTTGACTTTTATTGGCCAATAGAAATGTATTTCACCTCAAGTATGAGTAACACTTGTTAAGTCGATTTCACATCCAAATGACGATGACCACAAGTGAATACGATATAAGAAAATGCATGAAGCGGCACAGAAAGATGTGGAACGAGCGTTTGTTGTTCTAAAAGAATGGGTTATAAGAGTCAATCGTGCACGACCGTTTCCCTTGTTAAAATAAAGAATATGGTGTATACATGCATCATATTACATAATATGATTCGAAAAACACAAAAGAAATGCGTATCTCTCAACTTATATCCGGAGGAACAACCTCGCGAGTAAGACCTTATGAACCCACATGCATCATAATACATAATATGATTCGAAAACACATAGAATATGCGCGTCTCCCAATTTTATCCGGTGGAACAACATCGTAAGTACGACCTCATACGGACCCATAAACAAACGTCATGAGTTATAAGACAAACCAAATCGACAGACATAGATCAAAGTTTTCGTGCCAAGTTGATCGAACAACTTTTTCATGGAGCTTAATCTTTTTTATGTATGATATTTTAAATTTTTAATGTAATGGTTTTAGTTATTATTAAAAGTATAATTTAGTTCTTATTTAAATTTGTTAAAAAAATGGGGTTGATGGTGGGTTTAGCAGTGACAATTACACTTGTTTGTCTGTGTGTTTAATGGCATGCTAAATGGCGATGTAACAATTACGTGGAGGTGACGAGTTTGGTGATCATTACTCATAGTTTAAATTTTCCCAACACAAATACAATTCTGTCACACCCTGAGATTTTCAGGTCAATATTTTAAACTTTTCTGACAATTATTTTTGACTTTTATACGTTACGTTTGAATCTGGCGGTTTACCGGGAAGTAAACCCGCGTAAATCTGAAAAACGTCATCGGACGCGTTCCGGCATCGGATATTCATTAGTTTAGATATTATATGAGTTATTTTATATTTTCTAAGTGTTTCGTAGTTTACGATCACTCCTGATATTTATTTTTACGCTTTAACGTTTAAATTGCGTTTTTCGCGTTTTTGACCTAACGGAACCTCGAAAACTCGAAATCTTTTCGTGTAAACTTTAGTTATCGTCCATCTCGTATTCTAAAGTCAAAAAAATTTTTCACCCTCTTCTCTTGTTATACTTTGGACGCCTAGACCCAAACCAAATGCACCATGAGCTTTAAAATTAATTAAATGACATCTTTTCTTGAACTTCCCATGCATGTGTGTGAAAGTGACACATGAGGGAGTCCATTTCATACACACTCATCCATCCAAGCCAAGATAAATGCATGCTTACACACTTTGACTTGTACATTTGACTTGAAATTCAAATCTAAGACCAAGTATAATGCACCAAGACTCAAAAAAATAAACCAAATGGTCCTTGTGATGGTGGTTCGGCTGAGCAAACAAACACACACACCTTTGGTGTGTGTTGGTCACTTAATTCAATAAACCATGTAACCCTAAACCGTACTTCATGTCCTATAAATACCTTGTGATAGAACTTAGGGTTTTCATTCATTTCATAGCCTCAAAAATTGTTTTCTCTCCCTCTTTTGTTCTCCTTGCCTACGGCACACACTAACACACACACACAATCCATACTTTTGATTTGTACCAAAATTCACACATTCCATACTTCATTTTATCAAGATCCAAGGTTATTCCAAGAGGGTTTTCTTTTGATTTCAAGTATTTTCAAGATCTACAAATTAGAGTTTGGTTATTATTTGGGGGTTTTATAGATCTATTATTTTGGGGTATAGATCTTGTGATTTCACTACTTGTTCTTCGTTCTTGTAAGTATCTTGAATCTTTCCTTGTGGTTTTCCTTATGTTCTTCTTATATGTTCAAGATTCATACATCCCCATATTGTGTTTTAATTTTTAAAAGATTTAAAGACAAGATTTCATAAATAATGATACTACTTTATTTTACTAGTTAAATATTATGTTCTTGGTGAGATGAGAGTTGATGAGTGTTGCAACAATAGAAATGAAGGGATTATGTTAGATTTAGGTGTTGTTTCGTTGTGAATGGAGATTATGCTAGATTAGGCACTACTGTGAAGTTTGGGTGGAATTTGGTTGTGTTTTTGACAAAAAGTGCTTGTTGTCCCAAATTTGTTTTGAGGTTTTGGTCGACCTAAAAATGTTTTCATTAGGCGTAAAAGTAGTTTTTGGAGAGCTCGTTTTGAATAGATAGTTTTTCATATATTGCACATTAAAATTGGATTTAAAACGACCAAGTTATCGCCAAATGAAACTTGAAAGATTTTTCGACAAAACCGGATGAATAGTGTGCTGATGTGAATAGTAAAATGAGTTTTCGAACACTTTTGGACATTTTTGGACTTTCTAAACACTAGCAAAACATATAGTAATACATACCTATTGATTAGTATCATTTAAAGACGCCGTTAACATATTTTGGGAAAAGCGATAATGTTACTAAAAATAGTAAGTTTGGTAAGAATTTAGCGGAGCGGACTTAGAAGTTAAGTGATTAAGGCTAGTTAGTGCGTTTTGAATTATGGAAACTTAACAAATGTAGGGAACGGTATTAACGTCCCGAAACTAAAAACTTTCCTAAAATATAAACTTTCTAAAATTAGTAATTTTTGGTTAAACGCTGAAACTTAACGAAGAACTATATGATTTTATTTCGTCATGATTTGATAATCAAAACAAAGCAAACACACATGGATGTATTTTGGTGATGAACATATTGTGCAATTCTTGGCATACTTTTCGTGTTTCTGAGACACGTTATTATTCTAGGTCGCGGCTAGATTTCTATATCATCTTTTACTTGCGTGATTAACATTTGCTCATTTTGCTAAGGTGAGTTCATAGCCCCATGTTTTACTACTTTTACTTTACTATTTTGGGGTGAGAAACATTGCTTGTTTTCAAACTACGGACACAGTTACTTTACGTTTCCTTTTCCTGATTACGTGTTGCCTAAGTAGCGAATAGACCACTAATGCCCGAATTATTATGAACCGTCAATTGCTTAACCGACCGTATTGGTTAAGTGAGCGCGAATGTTGTAAATAGATCTATTGGGAGTAATTATCCCTATCCGGGTAAGTAGCGCTTACTAGATTTGGAGGTCCGAACCAAAAGGTATATACATGTCGGAATCGTTAATAGGTTGATTCTTGGTCAGATACTTTTAGGGCATGGAATACTATTTGGCATATAAAATGATTCCTTTTAAATTGAGCTTCGGTGTCATGAGCTTAGTGCAACATTAAATACATTCTTTTTATGTGAAGTTGTATCTGTTATAACTGTTACGTGCGTACTTTGAACTTGTGGTCTACTTTTAATATTAAATTCAAACCTATGGAATTCACTCAACTTTATGTTGATCGTTTTAGCATGTTTTTCTCAGGTGCTTAGCTGTGGATGTCTTTGCTTGCTATTTGGTGTCGCTATGCATTGGGCCGATTTTCAAGAAATGTTATTATCTACTATTTAAACTTCGTTGTCAATTTCTAAAACTTTATTCGCTTCCGCATATTATTTTTAAACTTATGTCTAAACTTTAACTATTTTAATTAATTGCAACGATGTTGGATTTTCAAACGATACCCGTAGTGGTCGTTTCTTTATATCTTATGTGATGGTATATATGACATCAACTGCCCCCAGACACGTGTTTCTAACTAGGCCCCCCCCCCCCCCCCCCCCCCCACCCCCCCCAACGTTGGGGGGTTGTGATAGATTGGTATCAGAGCCAAGTTTAGTAGAGAAAGGTAGTATATCTAGGTCTCGGTCTAATAACCAGTTTGTGATCCTACGTGCCTTACTGATTACATACATTCTTATAATCAATAGCGTTTAATATCTATAAGTACCCGATGTATATATATCATATTGCATAAATTACGTTATTCAATCATGTTGCCATATCATATTTTGCTTCGTACTTATTTCTTGGCATTTGCTTGAGTGCATGAGTTCATATAAAGAGGATTTATATAAACTTGTGCTTGTGCAGGTCATGGCTGCTCCTGTTATTTCTATTTTGTCTGATACATCTGAGGAGAGCGTGGGTTCTTATGCCCACGAGTGATTCTCTTTGGTGTTATTCCTGCTATTATCCCTGTTATCCCACGAGTGATTCTCTATAACCTTGGCTCTGGATACATCTGAGGAGAGCGTGGGTTCTCATATAGATTTGTGGAAGGCGTATTCGATGAAGTTCTTGTACGCTTGGAGGAGAGATCTTTCATATCTTTCTAGATTCCACCTTACAATATGGGGTAAAAAGCCATAATAAGTGATTTTAGCCCTTAAAATATAATACTGATTCTTGAACCCATTTCACGCTCATGTCACGTCGAGTACTCAGAAGAAAAAAACTGCAAATCTTTTAAAAAATTGATCCAAATTTATCGTAATCGATAGTTACATGTTGGTTAACGTATCTGAAAACGGAAAAAAAATATTGGCTTATCAAATTATCTATCGAGCCATGAATAAGGATTCAACAAAAGACAGAAACAAATCCACTCATTGTATTTTTAAGTCAAGCATTCATGGAGTAACTGGGCTGATAGCAGTAAAAGCAAGACGTGTAGGGTGGATCGACTCATCAATGTTCCCATTGAAATAGGATCACACAAGGAAAGCACTTGCCATTTGTTGGTTATTAGCGGGCATCCGAAATAGTTCGGGTCGAATATCGCCTTTCAAATTAAGGTTCTGAATTAGTGGATGCTGCCAAGGGAGTGGCGTGCCATACGCAGAAAGGGAGAGACTCAGAGAATGGCAGAGGCAATAGAGCTTTTTGACATTTTCGGTAATCCATGAACAGGATCTATATTTATACCATCACGATCAGATAAGAATCAAGTGAAAAAGAAAGAATGGAATTGATCGAATTGTTTTCTCGAAACAAACAAAAGGAAACGAAAGATGAAACATAAATAGGATCAGATAAGCCCTCTCGGGACTTTTTAAGAATAAGAAAAAGAACTCATGGTAAAATAACCATGGATTAAGGTTTGATCATATTCTGGAGATTCCATAAATATTCCATTCGAAAAAATGAAAAATTGGGATTTTTTTTAGAAATTGGATGGCGTTACTAATTCATGATCTGGCATGGTCAGAATGAAAACTTCATTCTCATTCTGGAGAATTTTTATGAAAGCCTTTCATTTGCTTCTTCTTAGATGGAAGTTTGATTTTCCCAGAATGTCTCCTAATTTTTGCTAAATTCTTCTTCTGTTGAATCGATTCAACTCTGATCAAAAAGATATACCTTGGTTATATTTCATCTCTTCAACAAGTTTAGTAATGAGCATAACGGCCCTATTGTTCCGATGGAGAGAGGAACCTATGATTAGCTTTTCGGGAAATTTCCAAACGAACAATTTTAACGAAATCTTTCAATTTCTTATTTTACTATGTTCAACTCTATGTATTCCTCTATCCGTAGAGTACATTGAATGTACAGAAATGGCTATAACCGAGTTTCTCTTATTCGTATTAACAGCTACTATAGGAGGAATGTTTTTATGCGGTGCTAACGATTTAATAACTATCTTTGTAGCTCCAGAATGTTTCAGTTTATGCTCCTACCTATTATCTGGCTATACCAAGAAAGATGTTCCTATTGTTCCAGCTGACCCTATAGTTACACCGAAGGTGCGGACAGTTTCAGTCGTCTCACCTGCCCGGGCACTTGATTTAGTAGATTATTCACCTTCTTCTGATTTTGATCCATCAGAGGATTCTTTACCTCCCGCACCAGATTTGCCATTGGTTTTACCCTTTTTGTGTTCTAATGACACGGAGGCGGACGATGAGTCCGAGCCTGCTAAGCAGAGACCCGTATTGTCATCTCATGATACTCTTGCACCATTATCAGAGTTTCCCCTTGCACCTGTTGTTTCCCTACCCGGGATTCGTCGATGTTCAACGACTCTTGTCCGACCCGGTGAGGCTATCCCTTTCGGTCGACCTTATCACACCCACCTCAATGGGCCGCATAAGTTGTTGACTGCGAGGAAGAGAGTTAGACCCATTCCTGCTCATAGACTTGCATGGAGATGTGTATCTCATCATTCATCGGATAGTCATTCTTCACCATACTCATCTTCTTCTAGTGCACCTTTAGATCATTCCTTATCCGGACATACACCACCAGACACCATCGATGCTGATTCATCTACACCACAGAGATTTGTTCATCGAATCACTTGCTAGGACTCTACGACATAGTGAGGCTTTTAGACGTTGGAGGTCTGCACCATTGTCTACTCCTTACCCACCGACTACATCAGAGTCATCCTTAGGTTCATCTTTTGAGAGGTTATTGGATTCATCTTCACCTTCTTCTAGGCCATCACGCAAGAGATGTAGGTCCCTTACTGCTTCGGTACCATCACCTACTCATGTTTTGAGGTCGATATCCCCTACTCTTGCTGATCTTTAACCACATCGCAAGAGGTTTAAAGATTCATACTCACTAGAGGATAGCGGAGAGGTGCATATGGAGGTGGATACTGCTGATGCAGAGGCTGTTACAGATGTAGGTATTAGTGAGGGAGTTGTAGCTCACCTAGAGGATGGTGTAGGTATGGGATTTGAGAATTCTGCTAGTGATGTTAGGGAGGATGATGAGGAGTTTGAGGCAGAGACTAGTGCGGCAGACACTAGAGAGATCGTTGTAGTTCCATTGGCTATTGGTGATAGTTTTGAGTCTTTTAGAGGAGGTATACCTGATCTTGAGGATACTATTTATGATATAGTTCACTACATGTCAGAGGTTCGTATTGATAGGATTACTGGCGACAGACCACTCAGAGACAGTTGGAGACTAGTTAGATGGTAGCTAGTGGAGAGCGAGCTAGTTTGGTTGAGAGGATTGGGAGTTTAAGACTGGAGTACCGAAAGGTTCAAGCCATGTTGAGTATAGAGAGAGATCGGATTAACAGTATTCGTTGGCACATGGCACTTTCACAGGAAGAGTTTCGTCAGGTTCATAGGGATCGTGATGATACTCGGAGGAGACTTAGGAGGTTGGAGTCATATGTTGAGAGACATTTGGGTTTTCGGCCTTAGACTAGTAGTACCATGACCATGTAGGACATTATACTGATGGTTAGGTCTAGATGTTGGCAGTAGAAATAATCATAAATCATGTACCTATTTTGGGTTGGTTGTAACCGAATTATGCTTTTATTCGTGAAATGAAAAGCTTGTTTTGATTCTCTCGCGTATTATTCTTTATTATTATTTACTCGTTCTGGCAAAACGTGTTTATATTTTATATTTTTATCTTGTAAACCTAAAATTTCCATCTATAGTAATTATATCGCGTATCGAATCTCATCAAGTGTTATGTCTTGTAATATAGAACAATGACTATCACTCGCTCCAGTATGACCCCTGAAGCAATCGAAGAACTCATTAACCGATGTGTGGAAGAAGCGTTGGCTGCTCATGAGGCGACCTATGCCGCCAATGCTCTTGAGGTTGAGAATCAAATCCAGAACGGCAGTGACGGCGGTAATGGAAATGGCGGTAATGGGGATGGTGAGAATGGAAATGGTGGAAATGGAAATGATAGAAATGAGAATCCAGATGAGAATGGTAGAGGCGATAGGCCTGTTGCTAGAGAATGCACCTACCAGGATTTCTTGAAGTGTCAACCACTCAACTTCAAGGGAACGGAAGGATTTGTTAGTTTGATAAGGTGGTTTGAGAAGATGGAAACAGTGTTCCATATCAGCAACTGCCCAGAGAAGTCCCAAGTTAAGTATGCTACTTGCACCTTGTTGAATAGTGCACTAACTTGGTGGAACTCACACAAAAGGACTATTGGGACTGAGGGTGCATTTGCCATGTCATGGAGAGAGCTCATGAAGCTAATGACTGAAGTGTACTTGTTATCCCAAGATAATAAGCTATCCAACCACAAGATAAGCCATACCAATAAGCTAAAATAGAAAAGAGACTAGAGAGAGAAACAAAAGAAAAGAGATTATATTAAAGAGAGAGAAGTGGTGGAAGATTACACACACACACACAAGTGAATGAAATGGTAACCAATACCTTCTCCATGTATGGAGAGGGTCCTATTTATACCCCTAGCCAACATGTAGGCGTATGGGCTTTTTAGCTTGGGCCGGGCTTGGCTTAGCTTGGGCTTTAAGCCTGAAACACAGACAATATTATATTACAATCCAAGCCCGTTGAACCAGACTAGCCTATTACTTAACAATACTAATTATGACTAATAAGACCGATAACATTCTTGTTTGACTTATATAAA
>BQNB010053894.1:0-32149 GCA_026074375.1 Tanacetum coccineum | reverse complement strand
CAAAAGTACACTTTACATAAACTTCCATTATTTCAATAACTAAGTAGGAACACGTCTTCGTTCTTGATCGTTAGATCTTTTTCTTTAAAGGAAGATGAGTTTTTTGGTGTTTTTGGTGAGGGGAGGGAAGTATGTGTATAGGATGTTTTGTAGAATGAGATGGATAGTAAGGAGGAATGCTTTGAGAATGAAAATTCGTCCTCAATTTATAGGCAAGTTTGGGTGCAAAGTGCGGCGCACTTAGGAAAAAATGCGGCGGACTTTAGGTGTTAATGCGATAGCATTTAATGGCTTTTACTGGAAGTGTGGCACACTTATAAATAAGTGTGACGATTTTGAGGAGTTAATGCAGGTACATTTATTAGACTTTAATTCTTCAAACTTTAGGAAAAAGTGTGGCGGTTTTGGATTTAGAGGAAAGTGCGGCGCACAATGTTACGAGTGCGATAGACTTTATGAACTTCAGCTAGAAATCTTTCTTTTGTTGTATTCGCTTCCCAAAATGTATAGATTCTTGATCTTGGGCCTATAGTGTCTTCAAGTGAACCTATAAGCAATTCAAGCTAATTTAAGTACCAAAAGTTCACGAGAAATGATCAAATATACATAAATAACGCCATAGAAATATGTATAATTTGGGCGTTATCATTGATCCATGCTTAGCTTTTACCAATTTCCACAGGGTTTCCAAATCTTCCCTGTCAAAGCTTTTGAGCATATGACTGAAGACTAAGTACATCTTTGAACTTCCATCAGCCCTGATTATCTGGTAATAGGTTTTCTTCCCTTCTTTATGGATCTTGTAGTCAATAATGCTTGGAGGCTTAGTTGTCAAAGGAATAGCATCAATTGCTACTTCCTCTTTATCAAGAACAACTTATATTAGTCTTTGAAGCTCTGATGTTTCTTTATCCTCATCCACCTTTTGCCTCTTAATATTTTCTTGTTCCAGCTTAGTGCCTGCTCTGTTTGAACTACTTTCTTATGCTATCTCTGCTTCAGCTCTTACATCACTTCCTTCCACCAATTCTGTATCTATATCCACAAATGTGTTTACCCGTTTTATAGCTTTGTCAAATAACTTCTGAATATCATCAAAGCTTTTGTTCTTCAATTGATTTTGCTTGTATCCAGCCATGTTTTTCAAATAAGTAGACATTATATTTCTCTTTTGAGCTTTAGTTGGTGGATTGTTCCTCTTTTCTTGAGCTCTCATTGCAGCAAAGTGCTTCTTTCTTGCTTCTAAGAGTTGTACAAACAACTTGGACTTCTCTTCAATACTCAACTTCTCTTGTTCTTCTGCTTGCATTTGTTGAGCCATTTGGTAATCAGCATCTATCATTTCTTGCACATTATCCCATGAAACAATGTTAGCTTCTTCTTCTCTTTGTCTTGCAAGCCTATCTTCTTCCTCTAATTTAGTTTGTAGCTTGAAGGCAAGTTCTTCATCAAGCATCAATTGATCTTTCTTTGAAAATTTCTTCACAGGTTCTGGTTCAACCATTTTGCCTTTACCTTTATCCTAAACATTGAGTTGTGATGGTTGTTGTGAAGAAACTGTTAATGTAGGTGCTTGCTCCTGTTCATGAATAACAAGCCCTTTAGCCTTGGGTCTTGTGCTAGCAGCTATAACTGTTGTAGCAATAGTTGTTGTAATTGTACCCTACTCTGGTTCTTGTAACATAACCTTGTCAGCCTTGTGTTTTGCACTTTTCAAAGCTGCAAGTGCTTGAGCTAAAGTAACTTCATAAACACTTAAGTTCACATCTTTAGAAGCAACTTCAGTTTCAACAACCACCTCATCACCAACTAAGTTATGTACTCTAAACATATCTATATCAACATCAAAATGAGTACTAACTAAGTTAATTCCTGCATCAGCATCAATATCAGCTATCCTCCCCTGTTTGGATGCATCCCTGCACCCAAACCTTCATCTTCAAAGGATTCCACTCTTCTAGATAAACCAACCTTGTATAATCTTTTAAGCCTATGAGTTCTTGACCCTCCTTTCTTCTCTAGTCTCTTGACCCTTCTTTTTAAACTTGTAATTTCCTGAGCTTGAGAGGTCTTAGTTTTCTCTAGATCAATAACTCTATTTTGCAAATTGGTATATAATTCCATCAATTCCTTTAGTTTCAAACTATCCTCATCACTTTGAGGTGTATTAACTCATGCGAGCAGTGAATCATTGGAAGTTTTAAATACATTCTCAAACCCAGTTTGAGCAATAGTATCCCCCATGGTTTCTTGGCGCCTAGGACCACTACCCGAACTAGTTCCTAAGGAACTTGGTTCATTAAGTGTTGCCTTGGATTAGGTCTTATTGATGTTACCCCTATCCTGCTCCGCATCTAAGCTAGTCGCAATAGTGGCAGCCCTTTATAAACTGTCATACATCTCCTCATAGATAGCCTCATCTATAACATTGTTTGTAGGACCACTAGGCTAAGGTACCTCAGTGTCTTTTCTCTTTGGCTTCCTAGGTTTTTGTTTCTTTTGAGGTTGAGATGTTGATGGTTGAATAATGGTGGGTGTATGATGGGGATCAGTAGGATTTACTGAACCTTCACCCATTTCTTCTTGAGCTTGTACCATCATTTTTAGAAATAAGGGTGTTTCTCTTCTAGAAAATCCTTTCCCTACCCTTCTCATGTTTCCAAAAATCTTCTTAATATGAGAGGGTGTAACATAAATCCTTTTATGATTTGACATTCCTTCTAGTTGTTTCTCTAAAAATACTTGTACAAATCTTGGATACATCAAGAACTTACCAGACACATTCTCTAAGTTCTTCACCATACTTTCAAAAATGTATTTTGAAAAGTTAAACTTCTGATTTGTAGCTAAACAGATAATTGCAGAAGCCATAGTGCTACCAAATTCATTCCATCCAGTAGTCTTAGCACTTAGGCATTGCAAAATGGTATGAATAAGTAATTTTCATTGGGGAGAAAAGAATGCCTTATAGAATGTAAGCTTCTGTGAAAGTTTTTCATACCCCATCCTTGTAAGTTCTTCAAAAATGGTAGCATTTGACAAGCAATCTGTACCTTCCTCATCATTCAGTTGAAGGTCACGTCTAACAAATTCTTCAGTAACAATTATCTTCTTCCCATCCACTAGGGCTTGTAACTGTACTTCCCCATTGACAGTTTTCACCTTGACAGTAGCCCAGAATTATTCAATGCATGAAGTATACATAGTAGGATTGATCATTAGTGCATATTTGATAGGGTTTGCATTCAGAAAATCAACAATTTGTTCAAACCCTTCACTTTCAACACGTTTAGACAAAAACACGACCAAATTGTGAGTATCAGTAAACTGTAGGGTCGTCATTGTGTTGGGTTTTGATGATTAATGATGAAATTGAGTTAGGGTTTGTGATTAGAGAGTATATGATTGAATGAAATCGATTAAATGAGTGAATGAAACCCTTAATCGAAGTATTTATGAAAATACCCTCAACAGCATTAACGTTCACCAGTAGTTGTAAGTTATGCCTAGCATCATTACTTTATGCCTAGCAGCATTATGTTATGCCAGCAGTATTAACTTATGCCTATCAGTATTAATTTATGCCTAGCAGCATTAAGTTATGCCTATCAGCATTAACTTTGAGTCACCAGCATTAACTCCAATTCTAAACACTTTGTCTGTTTTTAATATATTCAACTCTCTTTTTGTTTTTCAACTCACCACTTCTCTTAATTCTTTTACTCACCAAAACTCTCTATCTGTTTTTATTCCACACATCTCTCTTTCTGTTTTTATTCTCACCAACTCTCTCAATTCTTTTTCTCACAATTTTCACAATGTTAATTATACCAGCAGTATTAAGTATAACTAACAACATTAACTTAGCAGTATTAAGTATAACTAGCAGCACTAATTATACTTAACAGCATAAACTTTTAATGACATGAATAACAACTTTCGATTAGTTAACGTTTGTAATAGGAAAGTATTGGATCGAGGGGCTCGATAGTTAATCTAATATTGTATATGTTTCGGGTTTAATCCCAAGCAAAACCCGAGCCCGGGTCCTAGTTAAATATCCCGCGCGTCATTTAACGCGACGGGGTATATAAACTCTTTTCTATTTAGAAAAGAGGAAGTTGTTCAGTTGTTCAAAATATCTAATAATATCTTTTCACTTTCTCTCTCATTTCTCTCTCCTCTTTCTCTCTCTAAACAACTCACCTCCTCATTTCTAGTCCGATTTCGTGAACGATTGTATGAAGTGAAGTGTTATCGGGATCCTACAATTGATTAGACCAAGCTCTGATACCAATTGTAGGATCCCGATAACATTTCACTTCATACAATCGTTCACGAAATCGGACTAGAAATGAGGAGGTGAGTTGTTTAGAGAGAGAAAGAGGAGAGAGAAATGAGAGAGAAAGTGAAAAGATATTATTAGATATTTTGAACAACAGAACAACTTCCTCTTTTTAAAATAGAAAAAGAGATTATATACCCGTCGCGTTTAAATGACGCGCGGGATATTTAACTAGGACCCGGGCTCCGGGTTTTTGCTTGGAAATAAACCCGAAACATATACAATAATTAGATTAACTCTCGGAGCCCGATTCCTCAATACTTTCCTATATACAAACCCGTTAACTAATTAAAGACCGAAGCTCCATCGTAGAGTGACCGAACTTCCTTGTTCGACTGAATAAATTGAGGCTAACACATTCACCCATTTCTTCTTGAGCTTGTACCATCATTGTTGGAAATAAGGGTGTTTCTCTTCCAGAAAATCATTTCCCTACCCTTCTTATGTTTCCAAAAAACTTACTATAGTTGTGGAAGGGAGTCACATAAATCCTTTTATGATTTGACAAATTCCTTCTAGTTGTTTCTCCAAAAACACTTGTACAAATCTTGGATACATCAAGAATTTACCAAACACATTCTCAAGTTCTTCACCATACTTTCAAAAATGTATTTTGAAAAGTTGAACTTCTGGTCTGTAGCTAAACAAATAATTGCAGAAGTCATAGTGCAAACTAAATTCATTCCATGCAGTATTCCTTAGCACTATAGACATTGTAAACATGTTAGAATAAGGAATTTCCATATAGGAAAAAGAATGCCTATAGAAAGTAAGCTTCTGTGAAAGTTTCTCATACCCCATGAGTGTAAGCTATTCAAAGATAGTAGCATTGGGTAGACAATCAATACCTTCAGCATCTTCTAGTTGAAGATCTCTTCTCACAATTGACTCAGTAATGATGATCTTCTTAATCTCGATCCACAGGGCTTGTAACGGTAACCTTCCCCACTGATCGTTTTCCCGCCTTTACAGAACCCATAATTTGTTCAATACACGAAGTATAGTAGTAGGATTGATCTATAGTGCATATATTGATAGGTTTGCATTCAAAAAATCAACAATTTGCTCACCCTTCACTTTAGCGGTTTTTAGAATAAAAATGCGACCAAGTGTAGTGAGGTATCATCAAACTTTAAAGTCGACATTGTGTTGGGTTTTGATGATGAATGAAGAAATTGTAGGATTAGGTTTGTGGAATAGGAGTATATGATTGAATGAAATTCGATTAGAATAAGTGATTGAAAACCCCATAATCGAAGTACTTATGAAAAAATAACCCTCAACAGCAATAACGTTTAACACATAGTAAGTTTATTGTAGACTTCATATCCAAGCTTGCTCTAGCATAATCACTATGAGTGTATGCTACCAAATTAAAAGGAGAATCTTTTAGATACCAAAGACCTAATTTTGGTTGACCTTTTAAGTACCTAAAGATCCTTTTTACAGCATGAAGATGTGAAACCTTTGGGTTAACTTGGTATCTTGCACATGCACACACTGCAAACATAATATCAGGTCTTGAAGAAGTAAGATACATCAATGAACCAATCGTTGATCTATATAAATAAACATCTACTTATTCACCATTTTTATCCTTGAGCAAAAGCTTTTGAGTTTCCATAGGTGTGCTTGCTATCTTGAAATCAGTAAAACCAAATTTCTTCAAAATCTCAGTCATATACTTGTCTTGACTGATAAAAATCCCATCCTTCTTCTGCTTTACTTGCAGTCCTAAGAAGAATGTGAGTTCACCCATAGAACTCATCTGAAATTTTTATGCATCATCTTCTCAAACTCAGTGTATAATGACTTCTTTGTAAAGCCAAAAATAATATCATCTACATACACTTGAACTAACAGAATATCACTTTTCTCCCTTCTGATAAACAAAGTCTTGTCTATCTTTCCTCTCTGAAACCTATTGTCCAACAAATAAGTTGACAAGGTTTCATACCAAGCTCAGGGAGCTTGATGCAGTCCATAAAGTGCCTTTTCTACTTTGTATACTCTGTCAGGGAAGTCTAGATCTTCAATTCATGGTGGTTGACAAACATAGACTTCCTCTTCAATCTTACCATAAAGAAAAGCACTCTTGACATCCATCTGGTACACCACAAAGTCTTTAAATGAGGCATAGGCTAAAAATAGCCTAATTGCTTCAATTCTTGCAACAGGGGCAAAGACTTCATCATAGTCAATCCCTTCTTCTTGAGTGTACCCTTGAGCAACCAATCTTGCTTTATTTTTAATCATAATTCCTCTTTCATCCTTTTTATTCCTAAAGACCCATTTAGTGCCAATAGACCTTTTTCCATTTGGTAAATCCACTAAAGTCCAAACTTCTTGTAGCTTGAATTGTAGAAGCTCTTCCTACATAGCCTCTATCTAACTTGGATCCTTCAATGCATGAATTACCTTTTTGGGTTCTTCTTGTGATAAAAAGAAACCAAACAAGCAGTTTTGAAAGTCTTTATGGTTTGTTCTTTGCTGAACTGAACTAAACAAACCATGTTCTTCCAAATTCTTTGTCATTCTTCTTGTTTGAGGTGTTGAATTCAAGTCTCCAATAATTTGTTCAACTGGATGATCTTTGTGTACTCTTGTAGTTGGAATAGGACTGACATGCATAAATGCATCCAAATTATTCATGTCAGCCTCTACACCAACATCTTTATCATCATCTGAATAGACACTATCTTCCAAAGCAAGCATATTTGGATCATCTGGAAGTTCAATGCTAGTTTTTCTACTAACATCATTAACTTCATTTGTGCTAGCAACATTAACATTGTTAGTATTGTTAACATTATCATCCTTATTTTGATCAATACTTTCACTATCTTTTCTTGGATCTTCATCAACCTTCTTCTCAGCATCTCCTAAAGGTTTGAATCCAGCATCAGGAGAACTCTTTAAACTTTGAGAGAATGGTGGATCAGCAGTCCATAATGGTAGTAGAATGTAATCTTTGTTAGGTATTGTCTCCATTCTAGCTTTACCTGCATCATCACATGCTTTTGTACCTGCATTACCATTAGACTGATTTTTTGCAACAACTGGCTTATAATTCATTAACTTTGTTAGTGCGTCAATATCAAAAAGCTAATCTGGTCTACTTCCTGCGTTATTAGGTGTATTCTCACTAAACTGGACATCCAGGTTCTCTTCAACTATTCTAGTTCTACTATTGAATACTCTAAATGCTTTACTATTGATTGAGTACCCAACAAAGAATCCTTCATCAATCTTACCATCAAACTTGCCTAAGTGAACTATGGTATTGAGAATTGTAACAGGATACCTAAATGGTTTCATAAAGCCTAGAGTTTGTTTTCTACCAAGAAAAAGTTCATAAGGGGTCTTGTTATGAGGCTTAGTTACTAATACCCTATTTTGCACATAGCAAGCAGTATTAACTGCTTCAACCCAAAAAGTAGTAAGGAGCTTAGAATCAGCTAGCATTGTCCTAGCAGCCTCAATTAGTGTTCTATTTTTCCTCTCAGCTACTCCATTTTGTTAAGGAGTTCTAGCTATACTAAATTCTCTCTTAATACCTTTTATCTCACAAAACTGATTCATCTCCTTATTCTTGAACTCAGTTCCATTGTCACACCTAATTACCTTAACCCTTTGATCTATTAGATCTTCTGCCCTAGTTATTGATGTGTGCTAAAACACACATCATTTGTACCCTGTAAAATGTTAATAAATGGACTAAAACACTAAAATATGGATAAATATGTTGCAAATATGTTTGTATTGTGTTTTTATGTCTTAAAGGTACAAAGGATTGAAAACAAAGCAAAAACAGTAATTTTTGGGTGACTTTCGGCGATGTTTTTACGTTTATCGAGGCTCTAACAAAGTCGTTAATATTCATCGATCACACCATTGGAAAGAGCATGAAATTACGAGTCCAACGGTACCGGCCTTTCATATTTGAACATTTTTATTTTGAACCTTTTTACCCATTTTTGAACCTTTTTACTATTAATGAACCTAGCCAGACCTATTAGACCTTAAATAACTTTTAAATCCATAGTATAATATAACTATGCCCGAGCTCAGTTGGTTCAAGGGTGTGACTTAAGTTCATGTCCGGAAGGTCATGGGTTCGAGTCCCCCTTGTCCCAAAGTTTGGTATACTTGCTACGCCATATGGCACCACTTGGTGGTGTCCCGTGGCAACCCTACCCGAACCCCCGGCCCACGACCTGACCAGACCCAGCATACGAACCGAACAGACCCGGCCCATGATCCGACCAGACCCGGCTGTTGACTGGCGTTCAACCACCGTTGACCGGTGGTTGACCGGTGGTCCGGCGGTGGTCCGCCACCATTGACCATCGCTGGCCACCGTTGGTCGACCACCATTGACCGGTGGTCCGGTGGTGGCTCCGGTGACGGCTGGCAGGCCACGTGGCACCACTCAGGTGGTGACACGTGGCACAACTAATGATTTATACGAGGTATTGTGCAGGTGTACGAGGTTCGGATAAAGAGGCTTCTAGAATGATGACGTGGCGCATTGTGGTTGGTGGATCGGAAGAATGACAGCTGCACTTGGATCTACCTTGTGCATCAACATAATCAAACTTTTTTTAGGGTGATTGATGCACTGTTATGTTTAACAGTTGTTTTCCTAGGTGATTTTACTTGCTCTTTAGATTTAACAAACTCTATTTTAGCAAAACTAGACTTAACTGTTTTCTTCTCTTTCTTAGCCTGAGGCACATCTTCTTCTTCACTATCAGACACCCAATTCTTAATAATTAGAGCACCATTATTCTTCTCAACTACTTTAGGATTGTCTGCACTAACCTTAGCTTCACTAGTCTCAACTATAGGCTTCTTAATTGTAGGCTCACTAACTATAGGCTCATTTACAAACTCTTCTAGACCAGACAAATCATGTTTTGGAGGCATAAAGTTTCCTGTATAGGGAGGTGGAACAGCATTATACCCTAAACCTGTTTTACACTTATCAATTATCTGACAATCTAGTAGTTTGCTTAAGTTTTTAGATGAATTCTCAAAATTTTCTACTGTTAGCTGAATTTTATCTTTTTGTTTTTGAGCCAATTCCAACTTTATCCTAAGCTCTGTAACGGCTACTTATCTTAAATAAATCTCACGTTTTAAGACCTTGATATCTTCCTCATAAACAGACTCATTTTTCTTATAAACTAGAAGTCTTGCTTCTACAGACTCTAAACCTGTTTTATAAGCAATAGCATTTAACTTAGATGTCCTTAAGTCTTTTAACAGTTGTTCATTTTGTTCTTTAAGAATTTTAACATTTTCTAAACAAGATGATGAACAGTTTGAGTCAGTAGATACCTCAAAGTTAGAACTTGTAGAAGTGTAAGCCATGAGTGCAAAATTAGTTGGACCTTCTTCTGCTTGATCACTCCAATCATAATCACCAAGACCATCACATGAGATCAAAGCATTGGAAGTAGTTGTCTCCACTGGCACACTTCTTCTTGTGCTTTCCCTGTTCCTGTTTTCTTGGTTCCTTAGAGCCCTGCACTCCCTTGCAAAGTGTCCCCTTTTGTGGCAGTTGTAACACTCCACCTTGGACTTATTAAACCCAATGGTCTCAGTACCATTCACAGAAAAAATTCATTCTAGTGTTCTTCAAGAATCTCCTTGCCCTCATTGTAAGCAAATCCATCTGCCACCTTAAATCTATCTCTTCTAAATCATCAGGATGAATTTGTTACAAGTCCTCATTGTCAAGCTGTGGACTGTTTGGTTTACTTGCAAAGAAAGAACAGATGACAACATCACTCAAGTTATCAATTATTGTTGAGTTAATAGCAGTAGCTTGAGTGCTAGCAGTTGTAGTACCATGAGCAATATTAATTGTTCCATTTGTATTATTGGTGTTGTTTAAGGACACAAAGGCTACATTTTATGTGTTTGTGCTTGAGCTTGATGTCCCTTTGACCTCTGGTTCATAGATCTTCAGGTTGTTGTAAAGATCATCCAAGCTTAATGTATCTATCTCAGGCTTGTTCCTCTACACAATAGTATGTGTGTTCCATTCTGGTGACATACTTCTTAAGAACTTCTGATTCACATCTTCTTGTAAGATAGTTTCACCATGAATCTCCAACTGACTGATAAGCTTTTGAAGCCTATCAAAGGTTTGATCTAACACCTCTGAGCTAGATGCAGTAAAATTTTTATACTGCTGCTTTAGAAGATTCCTCTAAGTCTTTTTAGTAGCATCATTCACTCCAAACCTCTTCTCAATGACTTGTCATCTTTGATAGAGTTAAACTTCAATTGATGTTCATTAAGGATTCCCATCAATAAAGTTCTTCTTGGCTTTAACTTTAACCTCCTTTGTGCCTTTTCTTTAGTAGTTGTAGGAGGTATTACTTTCTCAACACCTTCCATAAGTGTTGTTTATGGTGTAGTGTTTCCATTCTTTATGACCTCCCAAAGAGCATAGTCAACCATCTGGATGTACTATTCCATCCTCATCCTCCAAAGCTCATACTCACCTGGTTTGAGCATAGGAACTTTTGATGCGGCCACCATATGTACTAAGTCATGATCCATGTCTTCTTAGCAAAGTTTCTCAAAGCAACAAGCTCTGATACCACTTGTTAATCCCACTTTAATGGATCTTGAATTCCTTAGCTTGTGTAAGGTTTAGTTATGCATAGAACTCTATACCCTAGGACCTCCTTTTATACACCAATAAGTCCTAATGGGATTACAATATTTTCCTAAGTTATCATGATCTTCTAAACAAATAACTTATACGTATCTTTTACAAAAATATCTCATACACATCTAAAAACAATCTTTATCTTTTCTCCGAGCAGTCTTTATCCTTTTAGCAGTTGTAATCTTTCAGCAGTTGTAACTTGTATACCAGCAGTATTAACTTTCAACACCAATAGTAGTAACTTTTGTACCAGCAGCACTAACTGTGTACAAGCAGCAATAACTACTTAGAAAGTTTTCTTCAATCTTCACCAGCAGTACTAAGTTACACTAGGAGTACTAACTTTACTCTAGCAGTACTAACATTACTAGCAGTAGTAATATACACTAGTAGTAGTAACTTACACTAGCAGTAGTAACTAGCAGTACTGTTAACAATAATATTTCACTAACAAAAGATGATCCGGAGGTCAGGGAGGATAGATTGAAAGTAGCCAATTTTATAGAGAGGAGAAAGGGAAAGAGGTGTGTCGTTTTTCTAGAGAGAGAAACAACACCACACTTATGAGGACAAATGTTTATTACCTCACCCTCCATGGAAGTATGGAGGGGGTATTTATAGTGACTCGATACCACCGGGTATTGAAAGTGATTTTGACTCGGAAGGGGATATTATTTTTTCTAACGACTTACTTAACGATGATCCTATTCCCAAGTATGAGCGTTTTACCTTCGACATTGAGCCCGATGCACCCGTGATAAACAATTTTGATGAGCTTAATGAAGACGAATGTTTTGACCCAGGGGGAGGTGAGATTGATGTTTCTCATAATATTGAAAATGATGATTCATTCGCATTTGTCATTCGGCCTTCTCTCGTATAGTACCTACCCTGTAGATTCTCCTTTACTTCTCTCTACCGGGAGTGAAGACACCAATTTTGACCCCGGCATCTCCACTTAGAGCCGGTGGCATCTCATCGGGATGGAACTTTCATGTGCTTTAATGTTTATCCAAACATTAACGAAAGCCCAAATGAGATTTTTCTTTTCCATATTGCTTCCCCATGGACAACTTAATTCGGGGTCGAGTCAAGCTCATGACTCGGATAACAAAAAAAAGTGTTTCTATCTTCTTATCTATTTCCTTACATTTGATGAGAGGAGGCTCGCTTCTTTCTCGTGTTTTGTGTTTTGTGGTTTGTGATTTTTGTCCAGGATTACCCGGATTGTGAAGACTCTCGTGTTCGGTGTTTTGTCCTGGTCCACTCGAGCTTCCTAGCCTTTGCTTGCCATTAGTTTGGGGAAATCCGATATCCTAGATTATTATCGACTAACATCTATCTTTTAGCATACTTGATAAACGGCTTAAGATTTTTTGTGATACTTTCTCCATGCTCGGATTATGCATTCGACTTTTTGAGTTCTAGTATCGGGTTTTGAGCCTTAGACTAGGAAACATTAAGGACAATGTTTAGTTTTAGTATGGGGTAGTATATCTTCGATATGATCATACCTACCTTTGTCCATTGTTCTCACGTACCCCGTTTTCCCGCAAAAAAAATAAATTTTTAAGTCTTAATATCCAGTTTAGTTTTCATAAAAAAAAATTAAAAAAAAATTAAAAAAATAGTTAGTTGATTAAAAATATTTTGACACGAATGTAGGCTTTCCGTTTGTGAGAACAAAAATAAATTTTGACCCGACCGGTTTTATATCTTAGCTTTCTCCTTAACGTAATTAGATTGAAATTTGCTAATCTTTTATACAAGAAGCTATAAAACGCAAGTCTAGCTTAAAAAAGTCAAGACTTTGCAAGTTCCCATAATTGATTTTAAATATGCAAAGATCGATTTATTAGGCTAAGTATTCACGAGTTTCTTTATTAGAAATTTTAAATTGTGAAGAATAAGAGATGATAGAGTAGAGTATAAGTTTTGATGCTAAACATAGAATAGTTGGATTTCTTTAAGGCTCATAAAGGTTAATTGTGGCTTTTTGCTCTCACCAGCTTAATAAACGTTATATAATTGTTAAATAAATAAAGTTGCTTTGGTTTTTGCGATTCTTAGTTTAGATCACTTCGTAGAGATTCCTTCTGGTAAAAGTAAGGTACACATCGAGGTTTTGTCAGTGTTGTGGGGAAATAGACTCCTGGACCATGGTCGGCTCGCATACTGATGTGGCAGTTGTTAAAAGACCACAGGACTTGAAATTTGGCTATAATAATAATAATTATGTAATAAACCGAAGCCGAAATAAGACTTCTGGATCATGGTCGGCTCGCATACCGATGTGACAGTCGTTTAAAGGGTGGAGGTAATAATAATAATAAAAACTGTGGGCTGATAAAAGTTTACTGCCTCTTGCCGGCTCACAACCGATGTGGCAGTCTTCTAAATAAGGCACATAGTAATAATAATCCGAGACTGATAAAAGTTTGTTGCATCTTGCCGGCTCACAACCGATGTTGCAGCCTTCTAAAAGGTCAAGGAATTCACCGAGGTTGAAATAAGACTCCTGGACCATGGTCGGCTCGCATACCGATGTGGCAGTTGTTTAAAGGACCGAGGTTTAATAATGTTGCAATAATAATAATAATAAAGCCAAATTTCGACTCCGGGGTTATCTAAATAAAGCCTCCGTCTTTGGACTCGTAGTTGAGTTGTTTCGGATGAAATAAAAAGGATAACCCCTAAGTCATGTGAATTTAGAACCTTAATGTAGACTTTATTTTCACCATGTCGTCTCTTTAGGAAAGGATTTCAAACTATTAATGGTCTAAACCGGGTTTACTTTATTAATAAGTACATAATTTATTTGTCACCAATAATAATAATAAAATCCTTAGAGGAAATTAGGAATAAGGGAGAAAAAGTAAATACACAATTAGCTTTTATGAGTAGTGTTAGCATCATAACTTGTATTTTACAATGATCTTGTTTTTAAGCTTGGCTTGGAGAGGTGAAAGTCGTGGATGATGAATTTTATTAATAATAAGATTTCACTAACAAGAGACAATGATCCGGAGGTCGGGGAGGATAGAAATGAAAGTAAGCCATTTTATTAGAGAGAGAAAGGAAAGAGTGTGTGTGTTTTCTAGAGAGAGAAACAACACACACTTATGAGACAAATGTTTATCCTTACCCCTCCATGGAAGTATGGAGGGGGTATTTATAGTCCTAGTGACACCTAACTATTGTAACTTGTCATTATTAGTCCCTACGTATCACACTATAACTAAACTATTGTAATTCTAGATATGTCACCATATTTTAAGGCCAACAATCTTCCCCCAATATGTGGACATACAGAATTACTTACAATGTCCCTATCATGTAGAAATACAACACAAATAAAGTCTTCCAAAGCGCTTCCAAAGCTGAAGATGTCTTCCGAGTTCTCCTTGTCTTGAAACTTGTACTCCAGCTTGGATCTTCAGTATCTTTACTTGTACAGGAACCATTGTAGTATGCACGAGTTGGATTAACTTCCCCTTAATTCATGCAGCATATCTTAAAAAGCTTTCTTCATAGACTCCTTTTTAGTAAAGTTTTTTGAATCAGCTTCCCCCCAAATCAACATCCCTATCTTGAGTAGATCCTGAAACTTTGTTGTAGCTTGAACAATCTTCTACTTGTCATTGACGTGCACAACGAAATTTTGTAGAAGATAAACCACACCAACGACCACTACTTCTTGTCATTAGGGCTTGGTGAATATTCGTTCGGGGGTGCATGCGAGAAATCAGCATCAATTCTTCTTACGTATGGAGTATACTTCATAAACCATGCTAAGTAAAGTAGTATACACTACTTCCCCCTGGAAGTTGGCATGGTAACATCAAAGTCAACTAAGTCCCGGATGTACACATTTCCCCCCCATGATGGTTGCGGACTCTCAGAAGCATCATTGTTGTGTACGCACATATACTCGAGAAGTTCTTGTCTTGAGCACAAATCTAGAAATCCAAACAAAGCATTGCCCTCTTGTCTTCAGAAATCGTAGAGGAAATGAAGCAAGAATCAAGAAAACTTGGTATAATCAAGGTCTTGTATATGAATGTCGTTGTAGAACTTTGAGAATTTTTGCTTAGACTGTGAAGTACCATTGTCTTGGAATCCCGTGAGAATTGCTTATTACATCTCAACCTTTAAATTCTCTGGCTAACTTTACCAACCTCGTATTCTGTCGGCTATTGTTGTGATCACCTGTGAAGTGAACCCGATATACCAAACTTGAAAATGAAGTAGAATCCCCTAAATTTGTTACTTAAGCTTGCACTGTTGTTGATTGAAGAATGGTGCAAGATTAAGTCTATAAGTACTCTATACCCCATCGGAAAAGTATAAGAAGTACAACACATCTTGAAATTATCCACATCGAATTCTGCGTGTGACACTGAGTACTATAACGTAACTACTTTAAGTGATAGTTAACCAAGTCTGCAACCAACCACCCCTGACTGCTGGTAACTAGATAAATCAAGTCTTAATCATAAGCTATATACGTTCAAGCAAGTCATTAATCGATAGATTGGGTTTAAAGAAAAGGGGTAGAAAATAGAAGGAAGTCTCGATGATGAAATAAGTAGACGCCTTCGTGAAATCCAACTTCAATCTCAAATAAGGGATACCAAATCAACTCCGTGATCACTTGTTATCGTAGTCCGAATCTTTAGCCGTTTGTCATTTATTGAATCTTTTCATGATCGTTTTAACGTTATGTATCGTGTTTGTTGTGTTGTTGTTCAAGAATGTCGTTAAACTAGAACAATTGTTGTTTGAAAAAATTGTCGTTAACGAATGAACATTTGTCTAATTAAACTTGTCGTGGTAGCATTTTATTCCCGGCTCAATCTACGAACATAAGCAAAAAAAATTAGCTACACCATAACCAATTTCGGCCTAATATAACATACAGCCCAATATCCATCTCAATTTATATTAAGCCCATGTAAGAATTCTAATACTGGGCCCATTTAAAGTAATATATTCTCGGCCTAATGTATTGTGTTAATATCCGGTTATGCCAAAAAATCCACAAGCCTAATTTCATCTTGAAGTAATCCCTAATATTTAGGGATATATAAGAATGAGTCTTAAACCTAATTGTAACTCATAACCCTAATCTCAAATCAAACGCAATCACACCATCTTCTTAACACACTCGATCATCAGATACAAGTAAAGATCGAGTACCAATCACATACCTCATTAAATCTCAACAGATCTAACATCTTATCTGCCCCTATTTTTTATAACCCCATCAAAAGTGTATCATCAAGATATGCCGTCACCAATCCTATGTAACCACACAAAAGAAAAAAAACGTAGCAACTATGGCATCACGTTGAATAATAAACCACAAAACCCTTTTAATTACATCGAACGCACGAAGATCACAAGAAGGAAAGCTTCAAGATCTTTATTAAAGGTCACAGGTAGGTTTATTTATGTTGTTTGTGTGTCAATCCAGAGAAAGAAAAGAGTTTAACAGATTTGTTAAAAAATCTTTCTTTATATCTCGAATATTAAAAGATCAATGATGAGGTTTTAATTTCGCGTGTATGATCTTTTGAGGGTCATCGTTGTATAACACGAAAAAAATCTGAGATCACTTTATTTGTATTTGTTTTTTCGAGTCAATGATGTTTGTATGGAGATGGTGGAGTTGAGATAAGTGATGATGAGATATGTTTAGAGGTGGAGTTGGATGGGTAATTATGTGGATATTGTGACGATGATGTGGATTTGCAATTGTGGGTTGATGGCTGTTGTTGTAATTTGTTGGTGTAATGAGTTGTTGGATATGATGATTTTTTTGTTGGCATAGTTTTGCCATACACAAACCTACCTGCCACTCCATTCGTTGCTTTTCTTTCTGTTACTTCGAAAGTAGCTGCTTCAGCTTCAGCCACTTGAATTTTTGATATTCCTTTTTATTTCTCATCAAATGAATGGCATCACATACGATTCACGGGGAGATAAAGAAATAGATTGAACCGAGCACCTGCCCCTTATCAATGAATCTAAAACTAAAATATGCTTATTTTGGATTACTCCAAATTCCCACTTGTACATAATATCTCAAGTACCGTTGATATAGTTGAAGCGCAGTCAAAATATGGTTTTTGGGGATGGAATTTGTGGCGTCAACCTATAGGATTTCTAGTTTTTCTAATTTTGTAATTTTCTAATTGTTCCAAAGTCTTATAAGTTGAATCAATCAAATTCAATTTTTCTCGCTCTACCAATACACAATGGGGAGGTTAATGCGATTTTATATGAGCGAATGTGCCCATACTTGTTCATCAATCATAGAAATGAAATAAAGAGATATTTTAATCCTTACCAACTCGATCAACTCCACATATTCTTGTACAATCAAAAGGGGATCGATTCCGTAAAAGATTGGATCCGTAAATGTAAATTCACTGAAAAATCTTTGTGAGATCGTCAATATTGTACCGAGGGCGATCCTTCTTTTCTGTTCTTTCTTTTGTATAACTGATAAGTGCTTAATTACACATATCTTTTACCTCTAAAAACGAGCTTAAATGACCAAAAACAGACAAAAACTGCCAAATATATGTTTGTTTTGCATTTGTATTGTGCAGGAAGTGGATATCATCAAAAAGACAGAAAACCAAGCCAAAATGACAAAACTGAGCATGGAATGGAAAAGACTGTGCAAAATCAAGGCCAAAGTCCAAAAATGCCAAAGTCAGAGTCAATACTGAAGAATACTATTGAATGCAATCTTTACCCATCTGCCAAAGTTGGTTGCCGTGCTATGGTGATCTAAGGACTCTGATTATGCATGAGTCTCACAAAGGTCAAAAGATTCTTTGTTCAACGATTTCTGATAAAATGTACCAATTATGAAGCAAATACCACTGGTGGCTACATGAAAACCGGACTATGCACTATGTTAGCAAGTGTTTGACGTGTTTAAAAGTCAAAGCTGAAAACCAAAAACCATTTGGCTTGTTGGTACAACCAGAGATTCCTAAATGGAAGTGGGACAATATCACTATGGATTTTGTCACCAAGCTCCCAAGGACGCAAAGTGGAAACGATACCATATGGGTAATTGTAGACCGACTCACCAAGTCTGCATACCATATGGGTAAGTGTAGACCGACTCACCAAGTCTGCACACTTTTTACCGATGAGGGAGAAGGACCCTATGGAAAAACTAGCAAGATTGTACTTGAAAGAAGTAGTCACAAGACATCGAATACTAGTCTCAATCATTTGTGACCGTGACCCTAGATTTACGTCGAATTTTTAGAGGTTCAGAAGGCTATGGGTACTCAGTTGGATATGAGTACGGCATACCATCCCTAGACTGATGGGCAAAGCGAAAGGACCATTCAGACATTAGAAGATATGTTACGCACTTGCATGATAGACTTTAGGAATGGTTGGGAAAGACACTTGCCACTTGATTAAATTTTCGTACAATAATAGTTATCATGCTAGCATCAAAGCTGCCTCATTCGAGGCACTTTATGGTCAGAAGTGTCGATTACCTGTTTGTTGGGCCGAGGTCGGAGATGCTCAGCTCATCGGTCCAGAACTTATTCATAAGACAACCGAGAAGATTATCCAAATCAAGCAAAGAATTCAAGCCGCTTGTGATTGCCAAAAGAGTTACGTCAATGTGAGGCGTAAGCCTTTAGAATTTCAAGTTGGTGACCGAGTTATGTTAAAGGTATCGCCTTGGAAAGGGGTTATACGTTTTGGCAAACGGTGGAAGTTGAACCCGAGATATATTGGACCTTTCAAGGTGTTAGACAAAGTGGGAACCTTTGATGAGATCAGCACTAGCTCCTACTTACTCAACAGTTAAGAGGGTTATAGCACGTTCCATGTATCTAATCTAAAGAAGTGTTTATCCGACGAGCCGTTGGCAATTCCGTTGTATGAAATACACATTGATGATAAACTCCGCTTTGTTGAAGAACCAGTGGAAATTATGGATCGTGAAGTCAAGCGGTTAAAGCAAAGCCGTATTCCCATCATCAAAGTTCGATGGAACTCCAAGAGAGGTCCCGAGTTCACATGGGAACGTGAAGATCAATTCCGAAAGAAGTATCTGCATCTCTTCAGAAAAATCACACCCTCGACAAGTACCACATCTTGAGCCTTTTGGACAAGGCTCCTTTAACGAGGGAAGACTGTAACAATCCGTTATTTTAGGTCATTTCCAGACTCAATTATTACCTTTCTTATTTTTAGCGTTTTACCGGGTCGCTTTTAATTATTATCGTATAGCTAAATCGCGTAAACTAAATATCAACATTTAAGGTAAACGGACATCAAACAAGTTAAAGTTTACGTCAAGCAAGTGTTATATAATTATTACGAGTATAATTTATAACTTTTCCTATTTTATTTTTATTGGTTACGTAAAACGCTTATGTTTAGCAATAAATTACATTTAGGCATACCCAGAAATACCTATACCTATCTATACTCAAACAAATACCCACAATTTATACCCTCTACTACAAAATTAATCTCATTTATCCCAAAAAATAAACCATAGGCCGGATATATATACTTATACACTTAATAAATCATTTAAATCACAAGTATACATCTTAAACTCAACCAAGGACACATTGATGCAAGTGTCTAGTAATTGGCTTGTCACTGTACCCTCCCCCCTCACACCATGCGTCTCCCTCCTCCTAGGGAGGAGGAGAGCTCTTACAAACCCTTACACCTTGTACCACTAACCCACATCTCAACCATGGTTAGTTTAAGGTAGGTTAAACATTTAATCTTGCTATAAAAGGATGGTCCAAGGTTACTCCTCATTTCCTAAAAGCAAATCAAAGCATAAAACTCTCTTTATACTTACTAAAACCCACGGCTCACTTTTAGAAATTAGGGTTTCATATAGATTTTATTTCTACAAAGATACAAGTGTTCTAGTGCATTTAGTATTCGTACTAAGGTGTTTGGGGATTGATTTGGAAGCTTGGGTAATCATATTAACAAGGGTTTATAGAAAGAAGATTTCTAGGGTTTCTTATTAGGGTTTTGAATTGGGTTAAGTTCTAGGGCTTGATTCTTTGTGTTCTTGATCATCCTACACATCTTTAAGGTTTATTTAAACCTTAACCATTTCCATTATTCATTTACTTATGTTTACATATTTGTTATACATGTTAATCACCACCTAGGTTGTTTTTATGATTTATGAAACATTGCACACATCATGAGAAATTCGAATCAATATATGTATATGGTGAAATATGTTAAAAATGAAAGTACACACTTTATATAAGTGTTATTAATTTACTATGTTTGTTATAAAATTAATTGTGTTGAAAGTTTTATTTATCAAAGTTTATGTACAAAAATTATGAGACACTTTATCATGGACCAATTCACTTATGGACTAACTTATAGAACATAAAATTATGTAAAAGACTTATGGTAGAAAGTATGTAAAATGAACTTGTACAAAATTCTCAAGAAATGGATTTTTAAAAAACCTAAATTATAAACAATATAAATACCCCTGTTTTTTAATACCTTATGTAAGGTATTCAAAAAATCCAAAGTATTTATTTTTATTTTTATAATAATTATTACATTTACAAGGATCGTAAGCATATAAAGAACTTGGCATAAATCTGAGCTATAACGAAGAAGTTATGGACATTGCTAATTTACGTTAAATTAAATATATAAAAGTGTTTTTGTAAAAGTTATTTTATAAAAATCATCACTGTTTTAAATCTGGTAAAATAATGGAAATATTTTATAATGATAGCACTTGTCATGAAGAATCCAAACATATAAAAAACTCGAAAACAGAATTAAAATGAATAAGTTACGAGTTTTGCAAGATTTAAGTTTATAAAAACATTTTTATAAATTGTTTTGACTTTTCTGTGTTGACCCAAAATTTTATAAATTCAGCAAGCATTTTATTAACATATCTTATCTCTTCGCGAATCCATACAGGTAAAGAACAGGCAAAACGGAATTAAAATGAATGAGTTAGCTTTTTCGCAAGTTTTATTAATTGATTACATAAAAGTAGTTTTATAAAATTTACAAAGAAATAGTTAAATTACTGCGCATTCAGTAGCGTAAAAATTTTATAATATAATATTTGATTGATTTTTCTTAATACGAAACCGTGGACATAAGAAACGTATAAAACGGAGTTAAAACGATAAAGATATGAGGTTTATAAAACCTTGTGCACTATTTTTACTTTTATACATTATTTTATAAAACAATTAAATTAATTATATAATATCAATACATAATCAATAAAAATATTAAATCATATATTTTTAACAAATAATACATTGATGAACAAAAATATATTTTCTTTTCGGATCTCATTACATCAAACATTTATTTAACAAAGTACGATTTAATTTTTATTTCATACATTTAAAATTAAACAACGAACTATTAGTGCGATGGTGTATCTTATATAACATGTGGATATTTTATTTATATAATAAGTATATTATACTCATACGGCCTACAATTAATTAGGTTGCATTCGGATTCCCGAGACTTTTTACATATTTGATTTAGATTATCAAATCATTCACTTACAGTGAGTTCATAGCCCCGCTTTTATACAATTACATTGATTTACAAGTTTAGGGTGAGAAACATGCATTGTTTAACGATTGGACGCAAGTACACTTTTATACAAATTACGAGTTTGCCTAAGTAGCTATAACCCACTATGCCCATGAATCATGAACTGGGTTTTAATTTACTAGATTGTAAGCGTGAATGTTATAGATAGATCTATTTGGGAATTGACATCCCGTTTCAGGTGAGTAGCGCTCACTTAGTTTCGGAGGTATGATAACGACGAATGGTATACCATGTCGAAACATTTGGTGTTGCGGGTTGAACATCTCTACCGAGCACATTATTTGCATTAATTTGCATACATATATGTTGTAGCTTCAGTGTCATGAGTTTGCTGCATTTCGTAATTACTTTTGTGATATTGTATTCGTTACTTATCATACATTTTGGAAATCTTGCGGTCCTACTTTATACATTTATTGAACCTGTGAATTCACCAACTTTATGTTGACGTTTTAAAGCATGTTTTTCTCAGGTCAATAAGGTACAAGAACAAGGATACATTGGGGGTCAAAATTTTGGGAATCATTTTCCATGGAGATTTAAATGCATTACATTTTGGAGTATTTGTTATGTATTAAAATCTTTACATTTTCATGGTGATTAATTTAGCTTTCGGCGCGTTGTAACAAACAAGTTTATTTAATCCAACGTATCATTTTCAAACGACTCATATAGAGGTCGTTCTCATATCTTGTGTTGTTGATCTATGATGTAACACTCTCAGACCCATATTCCACTGTGACCCTATTTGGGGGTGTTACAAAGACTGTTAGGTTCATAGACCTATCCCAAGAAATCCGCAGCAAAAGCTGACCCCAATCACATCCCCATGGCCATTCTACAAGTGGGGAATTGACATAGCCGGACCTTTCCCGGAAGGTCCTGGTAAAGTTAAATTCTTGATAGTAGCCATTGATTACCTCACAAAGTAGATTGAAGAAAATCCAGTTGCAACCATAACGGGCAACCAAGTCAAAAAATTTGTTTGGATAATATGGTTTGGGTAGATTTGGGACTCCCAGGGAGAAATAATCTTAATAAATGGGAAAGAAACAATTCTAGATAATAATTCAAAAGTTGGTGCGAAAAGTTGTGTATCCACCAACGTTTTGCTTCAATAAAACACCTACAAGCAAATGGATTAGTAGAAAGAGAAAACCGAAGCTTAGGGGAAGGAATCAAGGCAAGGCTAGACGCAAGAAGCAAGAATTGAATGGAAGAAATCTCCCATGTTCTCTGGGCACATCGTACGATGATCAAATCTAGCAACAGTGATACTCCTTTTTCGCTAACATATGGCATGGAAGCAGTCATCCCAGCAGAAATAGTCATGCCCACGCTAAGGACAGCGGAAGTAGATATGATGCAAAATAATGAAGCTTTAGGAATCAATCTGGACCTCTTGGAAGAAAGAAGAGAACAGGCAGTGACGCGTGAGGCAAAAAGCAAATCAAAACTCCCCCCCCCCCCCCCCCCCCCCCCCCCCCCACCCCCCCCCCCCCCGGAAAAAATACTATACTCAAAGGTCCGCAACACAAGCTTCAAGCCAGGAGACCTTTGTACCATAGCAATGATGTAAGCCATGCGGAAGAAATGGGAAATCTAGGCCCCAAGTGGGAAGGACCGTACGAAGTAACGGAATCATTAGGCAATGGTGCATACAAGTTGAGAGACCGCGATGGAAAGAAACTTTTGCGAACGTGGAATGTCCGCAATCTTAAGAAATGCTATGTTCATGAAATGTAAGCACCTCACCCATGCGGATTCCGCAGTGGGAGGACTGCACTTTAATTTTGTCTATCTTTTGTAATGTCTTTTGAAATTTTAATGAAAAAGTGAAGACTAGCTACCTTCACAATTTTATCTTAAGAATTTTTTCTTTTATTTTTACTTTGCAAAGTTAATTATATTTGTGAATAAGACGTGCACGCAACAGGGCATGACCTAACGAATTTTATTCCGTATAACAAGCGGATGAGTAACCTAATAATTCACTCAACGTACATAAGAGGTATTGCAAGCCCGGTACCGGGAGAATAACCCATAAATATTCAAACAAGACTATCTTTTAAGCATATCACTTCCGATATTAAAGGGTGTCAATAGTAGCATTAAACAGTAAATGTTTAAAGTGTTATAAAATTTCCTAGTACAAAAACCGCTGCAAAAAGGGCCCACACCGGCTGCGGTCTATAGTAACAACAAAAGGAAAGATCAGGGAGCACATTACAAGATTAGTTTAACTAGGTGGGACACGCTCATGAGTAGTATCAGCTCCTCTTTTTCAAATTCATCTATGGGGAAAGACAGCAAACATTCCTGACAGTTTCCCTAAGCATCCTCCGGACCATCCGTACCTACGATCTCATAATCCTCTATAGTGATAGGAGGAACGGAACTTGCATAAGCAAAAGTTGTCGACAAGGCAGTTGTAGTCACAACAGAGGCTGACACGCTGTCAGATGGTACTATATACTTTCCACCAAATCACTAATTTCATCACATTTGACAACCCAAGTCACCCAACTACCCACCTCTCCTCCCTCATATCATTCCCCCAACACCCACAACCAAACCCCACTCTCCATTTACCATCAACCCTCCACTCCCCCTCCTTACACCCCCCTCACCAATCACAACCTTATCATTGCCATTTGTTCTATTCTAATAAATAGAAACCCCCACCACTCTGCATGCACTGCTCGTCTCTCCCGCATAACTCCCATAGACAGACTCTTGCTACTCACATATCTATAATACTAATTTACTCTCTGTGTGTGCACCTCTACACTCTCTAAACCAGTCCTCCGCTGTCCTCTGTCACTCTCTCTAACCTCTAACGCACGTTCCCTCAATATATAAAATAGATCCACTGTCTGGTCCAATGTGTGTGATGTGTTCTATTGCAATGTGAACATGCACCAACGCTATCTCGCACTTGTCGTTTCTCTCTCAAAGATCCTCTATAGACAATCCTACTGTTGTGTGTTGTGTACTTAAGTCTCATAGTGTTAGTTGTGTAACAATGTTCACAAATCCCTATAACTGCCCATAGTGAAAGTCCGCTCTGTCGCCTATCCCCTCTACGTAGTCTCATATCTGACTTGCCGGCGCCCAATCCTCTACTTGCTAGTGTCACACTCACCACTCCATAGAACCCTATGTGTATAGTATATGTCAGGATGATAACATTACTCCCTACTGATCAATGATAGAATGTCACCCATTTTCATGTGCGCTATGCTGTCATCATACACTGTCCCATCCACCCATCCACATGCCTATGTGTTCAATGTTCATCTATATCATGTGCTCCAAGATGTTGCCCGCACCATCCTCTAATGTGTCATAGCGTACTACACAACAAGATGAGTCATCTAGACTCTCGCCACTAAAAACAGATGTGTCACCATCATAATGTGTCACTAATATAGTTCATGTCACAAATGTGATTCCCTACCGTGTGTGGTACACAGTCTGTCACCACCTGTCACTACGCGCCTCAATGACTCTGATCGCTGAGTAGTACCTCGCTCCCACTAACTCACTATCTGTCGTAGTGCGCGAACAGTCACTCTAATACGACACATATCCTAGTATTCAGTCAAAAACATGACACCTGCGCACACCGTGCCGTCCTCACAATCAACACGCAGTGCTCTTACTGTCCTCTATACGATAATGCTCGCCGCAAGTGATCATACAACTCACACACCTGAGCGACTCATAATCATCCTCCTAAGAGAGACACACCACTCACCTCGTGCTTGACCTCGATTTTATATCCCGCCTTCCCACACACTCACTGTGCCATTTGAGATCCTGCTCTCACCGATCTAGACACACATCCCCCTATACACTACTCCTAATAGCACAAGCCTCTATCACCATATAGTCTCAAACAGCCTCTCGGTCGTGCCAGTATCTGCGACTGTTAGCAGATCACGTCTCAAGATTAAATCCCGAAAATCTCTTGTGATCCACACATACACTCCGAGTCCACTCCCTACACAATATGCATAGTGACACTCATCAATAATCTGGCCCTCCCTGAGCTCTCCTCCACTCATAATATACTCATGCTCCTATTGACCAATCCGTGATATATCGCCCTCCACGTGTCCCTGCTCACAGCCCTCACCTAGATCGTATGTGTATCTCTTCTTCATTACAGCACTCCACGCCTATTCATGTCACAATCGGTCCTGTCTCCTGTAACTCGCTGTGTGCCTCCACCTAAAATATAGATCAGACGTGACTACATCACATACTCTCACTCCCCTCCAACCTACTACATGACTAGTCTTCTACGTAGACGTCTTTCTCGCTAACTTGTTGTGTATCCTTGTCTGCACTGTACATGTCTAAAGACGTCCGAATATGATGTCACAACCATAAGTGATCCCCACACCACCATCTCAACACTCTGTACTCACCACCATATAAATTGTGCCAATCTAGCTCAATCTCTGCGTGTGTGTTGTAAACGACTGTATCCACACGAGACATAACTATATGAACGTGATGCATGTAACACAGTCTGTATCTCTGTGCCTTACCTATCTATCATATCTCTGTGAGTGTCTCCTCCAAAGATTTTTAGACCCCCCTCCCTGCCGTCGTAACAATCACCTTACATCACCTACGTGTGTCCCGCGCCCACCACCCTAGCACGCCACTGAACGCTGCACTCTTGACCACTGAAACCCACCCAAGAATTAACACACCAAATCATTCTACTCTAATGCATCGCATGCACTCAGAGTGAGTGTGAGGATTGACTTCCTAACGCACAACCAGGTTGACTGCCCACTCCTCAACTAAGATTGTGTGTCTCTACTGACCTCCTCACTAACTGATCCGCAGACTATTATCGAGACACTCCCAACACTGCTCACAACATCTCCACCCATACTATATCGAACCTCATACTATTACAAGTCACTCCTACCCCTATCCAACTCACCTATATGTGTCACTTACCTCCCCTATCTTCCCCAATCTCGAGAAGAGACGACTCTATACAGTAATTAGAGACTCCCACACGTGATGCCGCACCTCCCAGTATGCAGATATTCCAATCCTCCATGCTTATCTCCCTCTGCTAGTCGGTCACCACTCACTGCCCGTTAGAAATCTCCGATCGCACACATATCGATTGTCCCGTGTCCATCTGTACATAGCACACGTTCTCACTCATGTACTTATCTAATGACTAGAACGCTCCTATGTCGCCCAAGCTAGACGTCTGCTACACGTGAGCGTGTCCGTCACCGATTGAATGTCGTGCACCAACGCACTGCATATGACCCTAGTAAGCAATGTGTACTAGTCATTAGCTTGTATCGCCACACTCCTCACCTACTCTCTCCTGTATTGTCGCATAGACCCCTGAGACTGCTCCACACGAACTATCGCTCGCTCTCTCTGAATAGCCACTGTGTATATAAATCACTACTACAGATATCCCTGTGGTTCAGATTAACTCACAAGACTTTCATACTCCTGAAACTTCCATCTCGTACCTAACCTACAGCCGGCCGCCATGCATACTACATATTGACTATAATGTCTTACACAGGTGTGTGTCTTTTGTCAGCACAATAGACTCTCAACTGTGTGCTGTTGATACATCGAGTTTACTCGAATGTCTATGCAGTGGTAGATCACCGGTGATTTCTGAGGTGCTCTATACATAGTAGAGAGCACACAGAGTCATGTGTATCAGAAAGTGCCCAACGATTTGTGAAGACTTTGTAAGTAGTGCTCCGATTGATGTGGTGTTCTTTGGTCTGTCGTGCATCTCTCTCGCAGTAAGTATGAAGGGTGTGATAGATCGGTGATGATGGTGTTAAGAACATGTTTGTTAGTGCATCCATATAGAGCGTGATTTATCAGAGTTGGTCACCTAGGTGAGTTCTCGCGGTCTAGACCCGATCTAGAAATTATAAGTCATAGAGAGTCACAGACACGCTAACCTAGTGGTTTGAGATGCGTTAAGGTGAGTACAGACTGAGAATACAATTTGCTAGACCAAGCTATACTGAGCACTCCAAACAGATCGAGAGTAGAGTAGCTTGTGGTATACTGTGAAGAAGGAGGTGGGAGAAGAATATGTGCATGAGTAGCAGAGAGTGTGTGTGATGTCATGTTGTACGCTATGAAACTTGTTGTAGGTTGTGCGCTCGAGAGCGCGAGACAGCGTGTAAGTGTGTGGATTGTCCTGAAGCGGGGTATGCGCAAGCATGACGCGGAGTTGGACAGACGGTAAGGACTCGTGATAAGACGAGAATTATCTCAGAGCGGTCGCGTAGTGAGATTGTTGCTAAGTTTCGCTTGATGTCATTTTGCTGAGAAATTCGAAGGTGCAGCGAGTTGCAGAAGTATTTGTGTAGTCATGTACACTACTGGTATGCGCGGAAGCGTGTACGAATGAGTGTAAGGGGACTGAGTTGATGTTCGCCTTCGTCTTGATGTGTAATGATTTGTTAGTCGCGCCTTTGCTTAGAGGGGTGTGAGCTAAAGTGTTGTGTGCTTGAGATCAGCACTGTGACAGCCTATTGTCGCGTCAGGGAGACATCATCCGATATCTAGGAGAGATACTGATTTGTGTCTGGGGGACGCTTTGGTGCTTTCTCAGCAACCACATTCTCATAGCAATATATCTACTCAACCCCGTGACTAATTCAAAGTCTCAAGCTTGCAGTGACCACCTCACCGGCCAGCGGAATCCACCTCTTTGATAGCTACTTGCCACCTTCCTTAAATAACCATCCACACATTGCCCAAAGACTTACTGTTTAGCATGGCGTTATGGGCACAAATGATAGGAGTGGGAACTACACGCCCTACAGGTGGAATTCCAAAGAAGATTTGGTTCCCCTCAGCACGTCCCCTCTCTCCTCAACCTTCGCTAGTAGGCAACCGCTAAACTTGGATATAAAGTAATAGCAAGTCCGTATCATGCAGTAAACAAAGAAAATAAGATCAATACATGGTCAAGTAAAAACTAAAGGGTGGAACAATGTTATAACAACAAAGACACCCGCACCCGTTCCGTCGTCATGAAAAGAACACGGATAAGTATTTAACATCCAGAGTATAAATAAATGATCATTCCAACCAAACAAAGGATAGGGATCCGAAAACTTCCTAGGAACGTGAGCCGGATGTGCTAACAAAGGAAATATGTGTTTTGCATTATGGTCCGCATTAAACTCAGTTAGATTTGGGAAACGGGTCTCTAGAAACGTTTTATATCGGTATACCTGGAAAGAAGAGTTGGACAGAATATGAGTCGACCAGATAGAAGTGCTCGCATTTCTATTGTGTTATAGTGTGGAAAGGGGTTTTGGTCTAACATACGGCGTCACTATCAGGAGGTTAACTAATAAGAACTATCCATACCTTATTCTTAGAATTTATGTAGACCAACGGATATCAAACCCAAAACGTTGGTTTAATGTGATATCCATGAAACACGCACAAGATCTCAAATATGAGAACTTGTCTGGGCTTGACGCAATAACCTGAAAGATTGAGATAGTATTGATGCGAGAAAATGCCTAAGCATGCACCTGACCCTCTCAACATAGGGATATCGTGACGAGGCTAACTCGAAAGTTGGTGATATACTCAAAGAATATTGGTGAATAAACACCAATTTTCATGTGGCATTTATGTGTATTGTGAAATTGGTTTGAGGTTTCTGTAGTTAGTTTCGCATAATCGTTAACCTTAGAGATGGTTGAAGGGTCTTTCACTTTGGTTGTGAAGATAAAGAAGAATTCTGGTTATTGCTCTAGGTAGTATGAGTGAGAGGTAAAAGTGAGAGAGAGAGCTCAGAGATGGAGTGTAAGATCTCTGTGTGTTTTAGAGAGAGGTGGAGAGGGAGACGTTGAGCTTGCTGAGTAGTGAGATTGTGAGTGTCTCGTAGAAGTGGAGACTCGAGTTGAGCGTGAGAATGAGAGTGCAATAGGTAGAGAGGATGTTCTCGTTAGGAGAGTGTCAGGAGTGACGCGTGTAGCGTTGAAGATGCATAAGAGTAGTGCAGAGAGACTTGAAAGAGTAGTAGGGTTTGAGATCTATGGTGTGTGGCGGAGCTCTGAGGAAGGAAGCGCGTCGGAGTATGGATCTCTCGGAGATAGCAGACTGAGAGTGGTATTTTATGCATAGTATTTGCAAATGTTTGGAACACAACTATTGGAAAGTAGACTTATTTGACATCATCTACACAAGTGTTTGGTTATGATCCGATGCCATTTCTTATCGTCTTAGAAATGGATGTCGTTATTTTCATATCCATCGAGTGTGATGAGTATGTAGGTTTAAGATACTCATCACACTCATATTTTGATATAATCTTAAAGCTAGACAAATAAGAACCCAATTTCTTGTCCATACTCGAAAAACTTGTCAATTAGATTCGATTAATAACATTATCATTAGTTTGAAAATGAGTTGATATTTATTTCAAAATCTTTCTTGGACCCTCACGAAACACTCTTTTAAAAGAGGAACAAAATAAAGATTTTCATAGTGAGTTCATAATCCTAAGACTAGTTGTAAGTGTTGAAGTTGATGGAATAATGACAAAGTTAATTTTTACATTCAAGATTATCATATACTTTGCGTTGTTCGCGAAAAACTATTTGTTGTTATGCATGTATGATAGATTTTGACATTTTATCTAGTATATGAATGATTTTTTCTAACTATTTTTATACAACACGCATCTTTTGTAAAACACTATTATGTTTATAAAAAAAGAATTTTAATTTGTGTGTGTGTTAGAAACCAATGCAAGCACAAGCAAAAAGTTTTAAAAATATGATTTCTTTTACTTATATTAACCAATGTATTAATACAATCTTTTGTTTTGTTAACCAACCGATGGTCAAACAACGCAAGATGATAAAAATATTTAGACATCTTGTTGGAAGAGAGATAATGTATTGGAGATATTTTAATGATGGGTTTTAACATATGATCTTAGGATATTATTTTTCCACACACTTGACAAACTATTAAACTCTCATTCCTAAGTGGGTTACTACACTCAAAATGATCTACAAGATGTTTATGTGACACTTGTAAATATAGTGATTTATGCCTATATGCAATGCACAAACAATTTGCAACTTCTTAACGCAAGAAAATCTAGCGTAATTCCTATTAGCATATCCGAAAACTTAAGTAACATACAAATTAGCATACTGGACACATGTGTTTAGAATAATATTAGTCTCAATTACAATTAGTAATGATTACTTATTTATTATCTATAAAGTAAGTTGAAACAAATGTAAAACACCCACAAATCATCTAGCATTACACATAAGGATATTCGTCGTTGTTTTTGTGTATTAGATATACGATTGTTATACTTTGCTGATTTGATTTAAAAAATAAAATAGTTCCTCCATTTCAAAATTAATTAAGAATCTAAGAATTTTGATGATGGAACAAATAACTATTTTTCAAAGATATATCAATTAGAAGATGCTGATCTCAAAGAAAAATGTAAAATACAAGTTCTTACGTTAATCGGAACTTAAAGTTTTGACCACTATGTAGTATTTTGCATTTTTTGACTTATTTAAGTTTAGAATGAAGTTTGTCAAATTCTGCTGAAACAGACAGACGGCCCCCATAAAGGTGGCGGCCCCCAGATATATTTGGGGGCCGCCCCAACATTTATAAGACCTCCACCAGTGACCCATAAATACGTTTTTTGTTAAAATTCATTTGGTTACTTAAATGTAGAACATAGGACTTTAAGAAGTTGTTCCAACACGTAAATTTCGTGTTTTAGACGCTCTTTCTACACTTATGACTTAGGCAAACATACATTACATGTTTTAAATGATCAATCTACTCTTACGACTTAGACAAATATAAAATACATGTTTTAGACAATCTTTCTACTCTAACGACTTAGACAAACATATGTTGACACTTCAAAGCTCTTTTAAGAAAATTTTCCTTCAAGCTAGTATACGAAGTATATGTAATAACAAAACTAGTACGAATCAAGCAACAAAACACTTTTCATATTTAATCCCCCTTCATGGGTAATTTGATACATGGATCGTACTCTATTTTAAAAACCATATGTTTTGAAAACTAGAGCGACGTGGCTCTGATACCAATTGTGGAAACCGTAGAGGGGGGGGGGGGGTGAATACGTATCCGCTTAAAAACTTTAAGATCAAGGATTACATTACTCTTTTAACGGTGGTCCCATAAATATATGGGGGCCGCCTAGTACATCAAGGGGCCGCCTGATTTATAGGACCGCCTCCAAAAGGGGTTTTCGGACTAGATCTTTTGTATTAAATCACCAATCAAGTTTGACGTAATATGAGAAGTGTTGATGATAGATCTATAAAAACGAATACATATTCTATCAATATAACCACATCCACATTATGTACTTCAAAGAACTACACAACAATACATAACAT
>BQNB010053893.1:1482-39785 GCA_026074375.1 Tanacetum coccineum | reverse complement strand
TTAGCATGAAAGTTTTTAACAATATGAAGAGGCCTACAAAGGGATATTCAGGCCAAGAAGTTGCTTTATTTCCTACTATGCTAAATGTACCTGAACCTTCGACTTCACCTTTAAGAATCACATCCTCACCTTCCCACTCACCTAAACCTTCACCTTCACCTGAACCTTCATTTGAACACACACCTGATCATACCACTGCCTCTGTAACACAACCATCACCAACACAAACATCACCAACACAACCATCACCTAGAGCAGAACACCATCTTCCTACACCCAATGAATCACCTCTCCATGTTGTTCAATCACATAGAAGTGATGAGGGTAGATTGAAACTAAATGAATTGACGGATTTGGTTACCAAACTTTCTGACAGGATTGGAGTTTTGGAGGCTGAGTTGAAGAAGACAAAGCAATCCTACAGTTTTGCATTCACTAAGCTCATTTTCAGGGTCAAGAAGCTAGAGAATCAAATCAAGACTGGGAAAGCAAGGAGAAAATCTAGGATTGTTTATTCAGATGATGAAGACATTGCAGATGATTCTTCCAAACAGGGGAGGAAATTATCTGATGCAGAGGTTCAAGCGAAAGCAAGTAATGAAACTGAACCAGTGATTCAAGATGAGACTCCTACAAAAGTAATTCGTGATCAAGAAAGCAGTGAGAAAGGACAGTCTAAAGTTAGTACTGCTGAAGCAACACAAGGTACTGCTAGTGAAGTTCTAATAGTTAGTATTGCTGAGGTAAATATTAGTACTGCTGGAGGAACTATTACTTATAGAAGAAGGAGTGAAGAGAAAAGGACAAGAAAAGACAAGGGAAAAGCAATAATGACAGAGCCTGAGCCCAAGAAAAAGTCTAAGAAAGAGCTTGAACAAGAAAGGTTGAGTCTTGCTGAAGCCATTAGATTGCAAGAACAAATAGATGAAGCACAAAGGGCACAGATTGCAAGGGATGAAGAAATTGCTAGACAATGGGAAGAAGAAGAAAGGCAAAGAGTTATGTCTGAAGCCAAGTCATCTAAGAAGATAGATTGGAATGATCCTTCAGTCATAAGGTATCATGCTCAAAAGATGAAACCAAAGACAGTTGCCCAAGCAAGGAAGAATATGGTTAAATACTTGAAGAATCAGGGAAACTACAAGATTAGTGACTTCAAGGGAATGTCTTATAATGAGATTAGGCCAACATATTGAGCCTATGGATTTAGAGCATGGAAGTGAAAGGATGAAGTCTCCTGAAAAGATTGAAGAAGAAGATGTTGATACACAAGAAGAAATGAAAGAAGTTGTTAAAGAATCTGGAGCAAAAAGAAAGAAATTTCTTCCAAGAAAAAGAAGGATTGTTAAGAGACAGAAGTTGGAAGAAGATGCTGAGAAGGAAGAACTCAAAGGGTTTTTAGATATCATAATTGTGGATTAGAAGACTTACACTTTGACTGAAAATTTCATGTATTATCAAATCTTCAAAGGAGATGGCAGTTACAAGAACTACAAGGTTTTGAGTGAGATGCTTGAAGAATTTGATAGACAAGATGTAGAGGAGTTGTACAGATTAGTCAAAGAAAGGTATAGTGCTTCAAGACCTGAAGGATATGATTTGATGCTTTGGGGAGATCTGCACACTTTATTTGAGCCTGATGTTTTTAAGCTCACATTTAATCTCTCAATTCTTTTAACTCACTTTGCACTATGTCTGTTTTTCACACATCTCTCTTTCTGTTTTTAAGCTCACCAATTCTCTCTATTCTTCAAGGGAAGGTCTTATAATGAGATTAGGCCAATATTTGAAAAGGTTTGGGATTTTAATCAACACATTGAGCCTATGGAGCATGGAAGTGAAAAGATGAAGTCTCTGGAAAAGATTGAAGAAAAAGATGCTGATACACAAAAAGAAATGAAAGAAGTTGTTAAAGAATCTGGAGCAAAAAGAAAGAAATCTCTTCCTGCTGACAGTAAGAGAAATATACCTCTAAGTCAAGAAATGATTATCAAAGATGCTTTGAATAAGAGATGGAGGTTGATCATGAGGAAGTACACATGGCATCTATTGAACTACTCTACAAGTTCTTCCAGATCACCTAAGTGCAGATGAGAAGTTTGACGCAGTGTTTGAAAGAAATTCTTCATCAGGAAGACAAGGAGAGAAGATTTAATCCAGAAAGAAACTTAGGTTTTGATGAGAAATCACATGTTTTTTGGGGGGGGGGGGGGGTGGGGGGGGGGGGGGGGGGGGGGGGGGGGGGGGGGGGGGGGGGGAGGAGGGGGGGGGGGGGGGGGGGGGGGTGGGGAGGGGTGGGGGGAGGTGGGGGGGGGTGGGGGGGGGGGGGGGGGGGGGGGGGGGGGGGGGGGGGGGTGGGGGGGGGGGGGGGGGGGGGGTGGGGGGGGGGGAGCGGGGGGGGGGGGGGGGGGGGGGGGGGGGGGGGGGGGGGGGGGGGGGGGGGGGGGGGGGGGGGGGGGGGGGTGGGGGGGGGGAGTGGGGGGGGCGGGGGGGGGGGGGGGGGTGTGGGGGGGGGGGGAGGGGGGGTGGGGGGGGGGGGGGGGGGGGGGGGGGGGGGGTGGCTGGGTGGGGGTGTGGTGGGGGGGGGTGGTTTTTGTTTGAGGATGGAATTGTGTGTTGTTGGGAATATTGAGGGGTTAGTTTAGTTATGGTAGTTGGTGTGGGTGGTAGGATGGTGGTCTTATAGGTGGTATGGGACTATAGGGGTGCAGGGAGCGGGGAATACTCATAATAGCAGGTGTGGGTGGGCGTAGTGGGTGGTGTATAGTGGCGGGTGAATGCTGGTCGGTTGTGTGTTCGGCGGTCTGGTCGTTACGGAGTGTGGTGGCTAGGGGTGGAGTGTCACAGGGGTGGCACCTGTGTGGTTAGAGGGTGGATGTGGGCCGTGGAAATTATTGAAGAAACAATGTATAGAGGGTGGTATCTAGGCCTTTAGCGGCTTGGTGGCGTGAGGAAGGGGTGGTGGTTAGATGCGGGGGAGCGAGGGTGGTGGTGGAGGGATCTATATAAGTGGAGGTAGGAGGATAAAAGGCCCAAGGGGGTGTGGGTGGAGGGGGGAGTGGGGTGTTATGGGGTTAGGGAGGTGCATTGGGCAGTTGGATGCGAAGCCCTGGGTGATGGAGGAGGGGGGGTAGAAGCTGGTCGAATATAAGAATTGATGCAGCGTGCGGCGATTCCATGTAAGGGGTGAAGGCGTTTGAATGGAGGGGACGGGATCAAAATTAATGGTTGAGGGATTGATGGAGGCCGCGGATACGTGCTAATGACATAAGTTCACTGATCGTGGCATTGCTAGGTGGGACAGTGGTAATGGACGGGATATGATGGTGGGTGTGGTGCCGGTGTTTTTGTGGGGTAGGTTCTCATCGTATTAATTTATTAACTTTTTGAGAGTTGTTTCTCAGGACTTAGAGTGTACGGGTGGAATGTACGAGGTGGAGGATCATGGCGGAATTAGAGAGGATTCGTGGAGTTTGTTTGGTGGATATTGCAGAAAATTTGATGCTTTGATGTAGAAGGAGGCACGGGGTTGGGTTGGGGGTTTGATAAGTGTTACGGGAGGGGTCAGTGTCGGGGGGAGGTGTACCTTAGTATGTTGGAAGTTAATGCAGGGGGACGTTGATTTTGGAGGAGATTGCTGCGATTAGCGAGGCAATTAAGGTGAAACTGGGCAGGGTTGATATGGAATCGACAGAGTTTGTCAGGAGATGGTTGCTCATGGTTTGGGGGGGAAGAATTTTATATTGGTAGAATTGAATTTGTCGGGGAATGTACCGGGGGACGTGGTAGGCGTGTGTGTGGGATTATGGGAGGCGGATTAAATGAGCGAGGAGAGGGTTAGTGAGGAGTTGCTTCGACAGGACGGGGGAGGAAACGGAAGGAGATTATGGCTGCCGGATGGAGGAGTGGTTCATCGTTTTCAAAGTCCACGGACTTCTGGATGCTTTGTCTAGGGGTTGTGCTGTGTAGTGGCTTGGAGTTCATGTGTGCATACAGTGGCGGGTGTTGTTTGGCGGATGGGGCAAGGGGGGGGGTCTGATTTGGAGGAGGAGTATTGAGGGGATGGTGTAGGATGGAGGGATAGGAGTGGAGTAGTTATGAATGTGGAGCTTGTTGGGAGGGGTTTTATTGAAATTTTAAGGTGATCATTTTTGCGTGAATTGTTGAGATTGGTGTTGTCATGGGAAAGGGGTTTGATGTTGCAGGGGAGTTGACTGTTTCCTACATGAGTTTTGTGGTTGGGTTAATGTGGCGCCGGGCTGGGGGATTCGGGACTGGGGTGGTGATGAGGGTTGTTGATGGGTGTCAGGGGGGTGGTAGGTTTTTGGGTGATGGAATTGAGTCGGAAGGTGGGTTCCAGGGGCGGGTGGTTTCATGGGGTCGTTGACGCAGGGAACAGGCAGAGGAATGAACGTAGGGGCAGGAGGTTGGGAGCTGAAATGGCATCTTGCGTGTGGACGGGGGGAAGGGAGAGGTGGGACGGATTATTTTAATGCTTAGGGCGGGGGGGATTGCGAGGGGAGTTGTACGGCGGAGGGGGGAACTCTGGCCGGGGGAATGGTTGGGAGTGGGAATGGTGGGGACGAGGGGAGTGTCCTTTTCTCTTCGCTCCTTTTTTTCTTTTATTGTTAACAGTCTTTCTTCTAGCATTAATAATATTCAACCGCAACTGTCGCTAACCAACTGGATCCTTTTACTAGCTGTAGTCCCTTTGTGATTGCTCAAGCTGTCTAACTTCAAAATTTCCCTTTCTCACCTGTCTTCCGTGAGCTTGAATGACTTTCAGTTGGGAGTGGGAGTCACTTCTTAAATAATAGGTTCCTGTTTCATTTGCTCTTGCTTTTCATTGAACCTCTGCTCAGATAATTTAATCCCCTGTGTTTTTGGAAGAGTCATCTTTTCAACATCCTTAATCATCTACGGAAAAGGACAAACCCGTAGCTCTTTCTCCTTGCTGTACCCAAGCCTTGGACTTTAGCCTCTAATTTTTTTCTTTACCCTTTAGAATAAGTTTAGTGTAAGCAGCACTGTAATTGTTTAGCTTGGGTCTATCTTCAAAATCTCCTCAAGACCCTCAAATTCTCTCAGATTGTTTAGTAACGAAAGTCGTTCAATTCAAGTTGTTTCAAACTACCCTCATTTCGATACTTCCATTGTGACCCCGTGGAAAGCATGGAGAGGTGAGTCATGGGGTGTAGGAATGTGTTGTTCTGCTCCAGATGATGGTTGGGTTGGTTGTGTTGGAGATGGGAATGATACAGCAGCTAAGGTGGTTTTATATGATCTGTGTGAGTATTTTAATTAAAGGTTCGGGCGTGGTGGGAAGGTGAGTAGTCCTTTACAATAGTAGTTTGCTTTGGACTTGCAAATGCTTCATTGTATAAAACATGGTGCACTGATGACCATTATAGTATTTGAGTAAAACTATCAATCTTATAACTGATTGCCGTAGTCTTTACTAGTAGCGTGTTTTGCTCTGTGGTACCTTTGTCTAATTCTTGATGTCTATAAGTATGGTGACTGTGGGGACCATTTATGGGTTGTGGTGTTTTAAATCCTACACTTTTTGGTATAAAACAACTTTCCTCCCCTCAAATATTGGTTCATTGAGTATTCTAATTTCATCTCTTCATTGCTTACACCTGAAAATGAAGAGTTCAGCTTCTTAAAACCATGGAAAAACATATTTTAAAATTTTTTGTCTTGTTTTTAGCAGTATTAACATGTTATTAACCGAGGGATTAACAGCTTGTGATAGATGAAAAATAAATCTAGCACAGTTACAACTATATGTAACAGTTTTGCTTTACAAACAGTTTTAAATTATAACTGCCAAGCCATAATTATTAACTAGCAGTTTAATTTACAAGATAGACTTAACCTGACTAAAATTTTTAACTATCTTTGCAAAATACAAATAACATGAGTATGGGCATTAGGGTTTTAGCATTACAATACTTGAGACCCAAGTACTGAAATCTACCAGCCCCTCAAAACTTTTTGTAAGTAAGATCGTGCTATTATACTTTATGTTCAGTATCAATCTTAGCTATTTTGAATTCAACTTTTTAGCATGCAGTCTCTTATTTAACTGATGCATATTCTCTATATGTTTTGTTTTAGATTGTTGGTTTTGAACGGTATTTTATTGTATGAAGATTTAGGAGTTAGATATTCATATTTTCAATATAAATTACAGTAATTCATGGAATTGTACCCATAGTCCACGGCAGTTGGTTTTGTATCTAGAGAACCTGTACCACAGAAGCAATTTGCAGTAGTAATATTCAGCCTCAAGGTTGTAGTTGTTGGCAACTACAGTTTGTTTTCTTGCATTGCCAAGAGATCAGCATGTTTCCTAGAAGAAGAGAAACTGCATCCTCAGTGGTCTTGATCTTCCGTATCTTATGTGTTAGCTATAGCATAGTCACTGTCAGGTGTAAGAAAATAATTCCTATAGAGAATCCTTTGAAATACCAAACGTCCTAAAGGGTTTTTCCTTTAAGGTATCTAATGATGCTCTAAAAAAAAACTGACCTAGAGATGGGATTGTTCTTTGGTGAAGAAGAAAGAGGAAGAAAACCTGAATCCTTGACACCATGCACAGACTGGCAAAATGATATTCAGGCCTAGTTGCTGTAAGGTACATCAAAGATCTATCATAGAATATGTAGAGATGTTCATCAACATCAGCCTGCATCTCCATCTTTCTGGAACCAAAGGCTTTTCCAAATTGTTGGAGTAAGAGGCAGAATTCACATTTATGTAGTTAGTTGTACTTTCTTAAAATCTCATGGACATATTTATTCTTGACTGATAAAATGACTTTCTTTTTCTGTTGGACCTTGAGTAAAAACTAAAAAGAAGGTAAGGGTTAACTCCCATTGAATCTCATTTGAAACTTATTCCTTTCATTAAGCTTTCAAAACTATCACATAACTCTTCTTTGTAGATCCAAAAGATAATGTCATCCACTTATTATTTAAACAAGCAAGATATTGTCCCTGTTTTCTCTGGATGAATATTGTTTGGGTCAGTCTTTCCTCTTTGAAATCCTTTTGCACAAAAGATATTGGCCAAAGTGTGCCAATACCAAGCTCTTGGTGATGATGCAGTCCATTATAAGCTTTCACTACCTTATATACTTTATCAGGATGATCAGGATCTTCAAAACCTAGAGGTTGACATACATAGACCTCCTCTTCAATCTGACCATACAGGAAAGCACTTTTTACATCCATTTGGTAGACCATAAATCCCATATAAGAAGCATAATCCAAGAACATTCTTATGGCCTTAATTCAGCCACAGGTGCCAAAGACTTCATCATCGCTCTCCCCCCCCCCCCCCCAAGCCCCCCCACTCTTCTTCCCGCCACCCCCCCCCCCCCCCCCCCCCCCCCCCCCCCCCCCCCCCCCCCCCCCCGCCCCCCCCCAATTGTACGTTAGTGTTCTGTAACCCACGCCAGATAGATATCCTATACCCTATTACCAACACTGTCCCCTGCACGATTGCTCCCTAGCGTGATCCATCATATCCTCGAGAGCCCCCGACCTACAAAACAACCGTAATCCTCTAAACACCACCCCGCGCGTCTCTCCATATCGCCAGTACTACACCTTATATTACATTCCCTGTCGCCCACCGTCTAACACCATCCTAATCCTCCTTATTATGCTTAGTCCAAATTTAGAGTTGCTGTGCTTATGATATGTTTCAGTGATGCGTAGAATCCCCTCATCACCAGAATAGTGTCAACCTACACTGGCCCCAAACTCATGAACCTTAGACTAACCCACATCCTTTTAAGTCGTAGTCGTTTTGCGAATAACTAGAGATAGTATTGTGTTCCTTCCCAGCTCTTATGCTGTTGTCTTTCTATTGACTTGCAGCAGGTCACTTGAAGTGACGCTATTAGTGAAAATCCGCATTATATCTTGATTATTATACTATGTCGCGCTATAGCGAGTTATGTCAGAATGAGGGTTAGACGATATGCAAATACTTTCTATTATCAGTATAATCGAGCTATTTTGTGACAAATAAGAGATATAGTCTGTGGTCCTTAGAATTTAAGTCTTCTCCCTTTTCATTATATCTGCAATACGTGTAAGGTATATATCTACTCATAATAAGAATCATAATCATGAAATGTGTTAAGAAGTCCTTAGCTATCTATAGATAGCCCCATCCTAGACGTTTCGCTACCCTAATGAAGACAGTAGAGTGAAACTTACTGAGAGACATCACCCATTTTCTAATCTAATCATAATCTCTAAACCGCCAAAGAGACATCTAGTTGCAAAGGCTACGCGTGCTATCTCTCGATTGATCAAAGTTGAAATGTGCATTGTATGTCGGTGACTCTCTATGTTCGAAGAAGCAAAGTTAGAAGTAGTTGTAGAAGAATACTATCATTAAGATGTCTGCTAAGGGGAATCTTGAAAGATGACTCTGCCTGCTATTAATAATTTGTGATATTAGGTCTTGCCAAGAGTGTGTGTCTTCGAGATGCTGGTAGACTAAATGTGGTTGCTCCTTGTATTAAAGGCAAGCACTACAGTAGTGACGTCTCTAGCAGTGTAAGTACCAATGGCCTTTATCCATGATTACCTAAGCCAGTTTTTTATGCCTGCATAAATTGGGATCCTGATATTATACGGTCATGGTGCTAACTTTTGTGTTAGTGTTTATGCAATAACAAAGTAGCTGTTAGTAGTTCACTGATGATTCTAGTAGATATTTCATGGGTTTTCTTTTTAATACTAAGGTGAGGAGTTTGTACTAATGCTGTTAGACTATTAACAAGGCGCTGAGTGATGTTAAGTTTATGAGATCCTTTCTAAATTTTTTTATCTAGAAGTAGTGATAGGCAAAGCTAGAGTGATTATATAAAGCATATAGGGTAAGAAACAGTTGATCGTACCGAGAATGTGATGTCCATGAGAGCAGAGTGGCTATACATCAGAGAAGTACGCTATAATTTTTATGTGCTTAGTCACTATTCTTATCGTAGACTTGTGAACCATCACATTATAGTCAACAGAGACCACTCGTGCACTGTTCTTTATTGGACTTGCTAGCTATATCGACCAACTTAACTCAGACTAAGAATTGGTCAGCTGAAACTGTTCGCGATAGATATTAAGAGGGTCATGATGTATCAGACATGCATTGAGAGACTGCTTGAGTATGCAGTTCATGTATCTATGCTTGGTGGAAAACCTATGCTACTAGTGTTATACGCTAGCCACATAGAGTCGTGGTCATAGAGAGATAGCAATTACTCTACTGTGCGCTAGAATGTTCATTACGAGAATATAAGATGTGTTGTTATCAGAAGGACAACGGCCGTCATACCAAGATGTGTGTTATGTATCTGCCTGTACTAATAGGTATTCATGTAAACTTCGTCGACAGATAGCCTCGCATTCATGTGCTAAAGAAAAATTCCTGCTCTCAATCAGCGTCAAATCCACATTGGGACCCCCAATTTCACCTTCTAATGCCATAGGAGTTATGCATCGCATAGCCGTTGACGCTGTCATATTGCATTAGTTGATAGATAGAGAAGACTTTATGCTGATGGAGCTGTGTTGTCTTGTTTATATAGTATACCTGTCTTATAAGTCTCTTTGCTGATCATATAAAGGCGCTTTTTTTTTTGTTGTATATATCCTAGACGCATGTAGTGAGGAGACGAGTCTAATTAACTCATGTTATTCATGTGTTAATATTAGCAACACCTGAATGGATGAACCATGTCGCCCCTAATCAGATACAGGTTTTTCAATTGCGACCAACTTTAAGCTCTCGAATTTTCTACCCAACAATGTCTTACGAATACATTCCATTGTTGTGGAAATGGAATGTGGAAGTGAAAAAAAACAATCAGGCAAAAATCTTCTACTTCTGCATTCAACTTTTGCCATTAATATGCTTAGTAAAATAAACCACATCCCACACACAAACCCCCCCCCCCTACACCCATCAACTCCAACCCCAACCCCAAACACCCCACCACCCTCAACCCACCCTACACAACACACCACCAACACCCCTACCCCCACCACACTCCCACACCCCTCCCCAACCCACACCCCCACCCCCCCCCCCCCCCCCCCACCCCAGACAATCAACAACCCACAACACACCCCCCCCCCCCACCCCCCCACCCCCCACCCCCCCCCCCCCCCCCCCCCCCCCCCCCCCCCCCCCACCCCCCCCCCCCCCCCCCCCCACCCCCCCCCCCCCCCCCCCCCCCAAACCCCCCAAAAATACCTACCAAAAAAAAACACAAGATCTATTGAGGTAAATAACCTTAATTGGATTTCTTTCATAAAAGATATGCAAAGGTGCATTCTTTGAACACTCATTGCAGAGCATTACACATTGTCACTCTTAAGCATACTCCTAGGTCCTAGATGACTCATTCTCTCTTATACATACAACAACCTGCTCGCTCTCTCATTTAATCTTAGAATTCTACACATCTTGATTAGGATTATGCGAACCAAAATTTAAGCATGTTAGTTGAGTCATGTTAGGCCCTCTATGAAAAATAATACAAATTTTATCTTTACTACACTTCATTAGGCAAATATAGGAATTATATTTTGTCTAACATGAGAATGACTACTAGGGAATCTATGGCACTAGAAATTCAATTTGACCTAACGGTTGAATTGCTTCTAAGATTGAAGTTAGGTTTGTGGTATAACCAGTAAAAATGGTCGTGTTTAGCCTGAATTGAGCACCACTAGTGATAGTCTCATATTCATTCTCTAATTTGATTAAATGGCTCTTCTTAAATATTCCTAATGATAGTCTACATCGATATACTTTGTATCTTATTAGGAGTGCACACTAAGCAAGTAGAAATTAGGTTTCTCCTTAGTCAATCTTGACTACTTGCATCTCATATATGTGCTTTGAAGTTTCATGATGATAACGTGCTCTCATGTAATGCAATTATATGCTTTCATGTTTATCTTAATTCTCAATGTTTATTTGATTAACTATTAAATGCATGTCTGTTGTAAAAGCGTTTGCTTTTTTAGAAATTTGGATAAAGTATTCCTTAGTTTATCTAAATAATGTATGCTCCTAAATGCTAATTGCTAACATGTTTTACATGACGATTACATTTAAAATTATCATGTTTTGTTTGCATCATCTTACATGACTTACATGTTAATTGTGCACCTACACTATGTTAGGTTAACGTATGACAAATAAGGTTTAGATGTCATATAGTCTTACACATTAATCTTGTTGATTATTGTGTCGATGCATGCTTAGATAAACTTGCATGCCTATATCTTTATGTCTTATACATTTATGTATATATTTTCTCACACTATAATATCTTTCTTCGCATTCATGTCATTAATCTAAATTTTCAAAAGAGTCACAAAATGGTCTTAAATCTCCTAGAGTCTTCCGTCACACATTTCCTTAATCATCATCTCCCTCTCTTCTAAATAATCCACTCTTTGTCACGGAAAAGTTAGATGCAAATCTAATACCCTTCCAAGTAGGTTTGACAACTTAAATATTTCATCCAAAATATTCAAGTATCTTTAACTTGCAATCGCAAACGTTAAAGGTCATATCCGAAAATCCCTATTCAAGCCTTTTAACAACATTAGTTAAAACGCTCTCCATTTCTCTTCGACGAAAACATTCTTTCTCTTCGACGAAAACACTCTTTGTCTTCCGATCACACCTTTTTCTTCTCACTCAACCACGCCTCTTCAACCATAGAGATGGCTAATCTCTTTCCTCCACTATTTCCGCTACCACCTTTAAGACAACCGTATACCTCGTTGTGTGATTATTCTATGAACATTCACAATGCTTGTGAAGAGCTACATAACTCTGTGAGTGTAGTTTATCGTACGTTAACCACCATCCATCTTGACATTGTCAAGCTAGTCGCCTCCCATCTTTGTTTGTTTCCTTTTTTATTATTATTATTATTTTCGCGTACGAAACATACCGAAGATACGTCACCATTTCCTTCCGGACAATGTCTAAAAGGAAATATCTCCATTCGAAAAGGATGTGTCTGAAGATAACATCGTCGACATTCTTTATTTACCCCTCAACCGCAAATCGTTAAAATATATTTGTCTAGGTTTAGGAATGATGGAACACATTCCATAAATCGTTCTATTATTTTCTTTTAGTTTCGATTCCGGTCCGTGTTCCATTCCGTGTCGTGACAACTTAATTACTTCATCCGAAGTATTTTAAGCATTTTTAATTGGCGAAATGCAAATTAAAATGTCACTCTCTTCACAAAAATTGGTCAAATTCCAAAACATCTCTGCTGGTGGCGCTCCCCTTAAACCAGGCGGCCCCCTGATTAAAACATTAAACGAACACCCCTCTCTTTTCTTTTCAAATCATTAAATGAACACCCCTCTCTTTTCTGCTACAAGCTGACGTCTACTTTACACCCAAATATATGCCCAACATCTCTCTAAAGATCAATGGGTCATTCTCTTATCTCAATTCCTATAAGCATTGTTGCTTATGTTGTCAAGAGAATTTCATAATGAAATGTGTCTCATTCCCCAACACATTCCTTACAATCGATATACCTACAATCTATCATTACACAATAAACTTCCTCACATACAAATCTTGCTCCTCACATCTCGTAAACGTCTTTTCTCACCTCAAATGGTCTTTTCACTTCTGAGCGGTTTCTCTCTTTCTTAATAGTCGTCTCACTTCTAATAGTTTTTTTTACTTTCGATGTTTCTTCTCACTTCTAAACATTTCTTCTCTCTTCTAATAGTCTTTTTACTATTATAATTCCTCTTATATCCCTTGACAACTTAATTATTTCATCCGAAATATTTAAGTAATTTGCGAAATGCAAATGTGACTCCTTCGCAAACCTTTCCACTTTCTATAAAGTGAAGAACATAAAGAAGATATTCAATCTTCAAGTGTTATTGAGTCACCACATTGTTGAGTCCTGATAAGTATAGAATACACATATCCGTTTTGTACCTAAAATGACCCAATTAAACCCAAAACATACCAAAAATGGCAAAAATATGCTTGTATTTATGTTTTGTATGTGCAGGTATGGATCAGTCAAAAATCACAAGAAAACAGTCAAAAAACGAGCAAGCACGGACACGAGAATCAGAAGAGTTCAAAACCGAAGCCAGAAAAGTCAAGCCTCAACCAAATCATGGTCAACAAAAGTCAACAAGCCCAAATACTAGTCATTTCCCTTTTATAACATCTACAAGACCTATGTGCAATCCAAACCAAAGTTAACAGTATTACCTGTCCTAAAAAGGCGGGAAACCCATTTCTATTCACCTATCTTCTCATTTCACCAGCATGAGTAAAAGAGAGGGCAAATAGAAATTGAGGATCAAGGACATCTATTCAAGTGGTCTAAATCAAGATACATATGGACGAAATTCAGTCAAATCAAGCTCCTATTGGCCAAGACGCATAAGAGAGAATCATGTGCAAGAGAAGAAAGCACAAATTTAAGTGGGTTTTTGTGCTAATTTACTCACAAAACTAACACAAACGTCACATCAAAGAATGCCAGCCTGGCAATCCTCAGGTGTCCACAAATCAATCCAACGGCCACAATAGAAGCTCAAATGATTAAAGAAATGATTGGTTGAGATTAAAAGTTTGGAGAGCAAGGCAAGAGGACCTAGAAGCTTCAGCTTGGCACTATAAATAGGCCTAATTCTCACACACAAAAAGGGGTCTTCTTTTTATCTAGGTTTTTTAGTAATTTTTAGTCTAGCTTAATTTCGTAATTTTACTTAAATGTTTTTGTAATCTCTTTTTCTAGTAATGTAATTCAGTTTTCAATTAATGAATTTCAGTTTTTATTTGTCATAAGCTCTTTTTATTTTCAACCTTTAAGCTCTCTTAATAAGCCATATTGTCTCAATAAGCTAATAAGCTCATTTAAAGCTCTTTCAGTCTATAAGCTGAAATAGAGCTTATTGAATTCAGTATTAATCTTATCTAAACCTTAAATCAGTTTAATCTTACATGGATCTTATTGGATTAGAGCTTTTGGAAGGGGATCTTAACTTGGAAGAGATCCCAAGGACTTATACCCTAGCTTATTAATAAGCTAGGGAGCTTGTAGCTGCCTTAATTGGTTCCTTTTGTTTAGCTAAAGGATCAAGTAAGTTTCTCTTTTCATTCTTCTCTAATTTCAGTTTAAATTGCTTAGTTATGGTTTATATGCTTAATATTGCTTATTTGCTTATTCTCTTTGCTTATTAGTGCTTATTTTAGTATAATTTAGCTTAATAATCATAGTTGTTTATCTGTTTTTGATTAAATTAGTTTAGATCTTAGTCTTTCATATATTTGTCTTAAAAACCTCTAAAAACCAAAAATATAGTAAAATAGTTTAGATCTTAGATTAAGGCTTATTTAGTTGTTAAGATTTGTTAATTAAGTTTGTTTTAAGCTAGTTTTTATCTGGTATTTAGAATTTGTTCATTAGATTCCTTTTAAATAGTTTTTCTTAAATCTGTCATAGTCTAAAAGGGGTGTTTGGTTTAGTGCACTCTTGAATTGCACTAGCAGTACTAACATAAGTTAGTACTGCTGAACCTTTTCACTACCAGTACTAACCAAGTGTATGTGGAATCTACACTTCAATACTTTAGAAGTATATATCAATGAAACAGTACTAGACAAAGAACAATGAACAAAACACAAACTACTTCAATATTATTAATAATACGAGTACTCTTGATTAGTACTAGGGTTACAAACCTTGAAGCTATACGTTCTTTTTCTAAGATGTATCTCTATCTCTTAAGCATATCTAAAACCTTAACCTAGGATCTTCTTTTATACACCACAAGGAGTCCTTTACAAGATAACTACCGACTTTTAGGATCAATAAACAATCATAATCATATACAAATCTACTAAAATTATAAACGATATACATTCCATATTTTTTTCATTGGCATCCTTATCTCCAAGTCAGAGCTTTGACATCAGCTGTATTAACCTTTTCTTCTTAGGCAGTATTAACTAACACTGGGCAGTATAAGTTTGTACTGACAGTACTAACTCAGTTGTACTGGTGAGTTATACTTGGCAGTATTAAAACTCTTGGATGAGATTTATTCCCAACTAATTTCCCCTAAACTTGTGATTTATCTTCGACAATCCTAAAGTTCTTCTGGATTAAGTCTTCTTTTCTTTTGATGATGATTCTTTCAAACACTCTTCTACTTTTGCACTTGTGAATATGATGAACTTTAGTAGTTCATTCTGCTGGATGTTGTACTCTCATGATCAAACCTTCCATCTCTTATCTTCAAAATATTTGATTTCATTTCTTGACTCAGAGGATATTTCTTCTCTGTCAGCTATGTATGGTATACCATTTTGCATTAGTTAATGTGAAATACCACAAAAAATCATTATAAACTCCAATTATCACATAATATTCATTGTGATTCTTCCATTTTCATCTTCTTCAGCAGGCTCAAAGAAAAGTATGCAATCTCCCCAAGCTTAAATCATTCATTCTGTCTTGAAGCACTATTACCTGTCTTTGGAACTAGTCCTGTGTTAAGTCATAAATCTTGTCAATCAAAGTCTTCAAGCATTACACTCATAACCTTATAGTTTTGAACTGCCATCTCCTCTGCAGAGCTTGATAATACTATGAAATTTTCTGTAGTACACAAGTCTTACAATCACAATGGATACTTTGTAGATGGAGATTTCAAACATACTTTGCGACATTTCTCTTGGAACTATGTCTAAGTATCCTTTGAGATCTTCCTTCTCAGCATCTTCTTCCATCTTTTGTCTCTTAACAGTACTTCTTGTGCTTTTTCTAGGAAGAGATTTCTTTCTTTTTGCTCCAGATTCTTTAGACACTTCTTTCATTTCCTTTTATGTATCAACATCTTCTTCTTTAATCTTTTCAGGAGACTTCATTCTTTCACTTCCATGCTCTAAATCCATAGGCTCAATATTTGGTTAAATCCCAAACCTTTCAAAAAAATTGGCTTAATCTCATTAATAAAGACATTCCCTTGAAATCACTAATCTTGTAGTTTCCCTGATTCTTTAAGTATTTAACCATATTCCTCCTTGCTGGGCAAATCTGTCTTTGGTTTCATCTTTAGAGCATGATACCTTATGACTGAAGGATCATTCCAATCTATCTCCTTAGTTGACTTGGCTTCAGACATAGCTCTTTGCCCTTCTTTCTTTATCCCATTTGTCTAGCATCTTTCTTATCCCTTGCATCTGTGCCTTTGTTCTTATCCATTTGTTCTTGCAGTCGATGCTTCAGCAAACCTCAACCTTCTTGTTTAAGCTTCTTTCTTAGACTTCTTCTTGGGCTCTGGCTCTTCATTATTGCTTTTCCATTGTTCTTTTCTTGTCCTATTCTCTTCATCCTTCTTCTATAAGAAATAACAATTCTTCTGCTAGTACTTAATATTCACCTTCGCTTTAGTTCATAAACACTAGAACTTCACTAGTTAGTACTTGTGTGCTGTTTAGCAGACTACTTCAGAATTTCCTTTCTCACTGCGTTCTTTGATCTTTGAATGGTCTTCAGTGGCGAGTCACTTCTTGAATAATAGGTTCAGTTTCATTGCTTGCTTTCTCTTGAACCTCTGCATCAGATAATTTCCTCCCCTGTTTGGAAGAATCATCTTCAACATCTTCATCATCTTCAAAAAGGACAACTCGAGCTCTTTTCCTTACTGTCCCAGCCTTGACTTTAGCCTCTAATTTCTTTACCCTTAGAATGAGCTTAGTGACAGCAACACTGTAAGTTAGCTTGGTCTTCTTCAAATCATCCTCCAAGACTCCAATTCTCTTAGAGAGTTTGGTAACCAAAGTCGTCAATTCAATTTAGTTTCAAACTACCCTCATCACTTTTATGTCGATGTGAAACAGTATGAAGAGGTGAGTCATGGGTTAGGTAGGAAATGTGTGTTTCTGCTCAGGTGACTGGTTGGGTTGGTTGTGTTAGAGTATGGGAAGGACATACATGCAGCATGGTTATGATAAGGTGCGTGTTCAATTGATGGTTAAAGTGAGTGGGAAGGTTGAGGAGTGTGATTCTTGAAGGTGAGTGGACGGTTAGAAACATTTAGCATAGTAGGGAATAAATCAACTTCTTGGCCTGAATATCCCTTTGTAGGCCTCTTCATATTGTTAAAAACTTTGATGCTAAGAGAGGGTACATGATATGTTCTTGAGTGTTGTTGAAGTTGTTTCCTCTGCATATCTAAGCATATTTGAATGAACCTAGGGTACATTAAAAACTTATGGGGGCTTGAAATATTGGACACCATATGCTCAAAAATCAACCTAGAAAAATTAAATCTCCTATTGGTAGCTAAACAGATAACAGCAGTTGCAATGTTGCTACTAAACTGCTCCCAAGCAGTCTTCTTTGGGCTAAGACAATGAAGAATAGTGTGGATAAGAAACCTCCATTGAGGTGAAAAAGCACCCTTTTGAAAAGTTAACTTATCTGAATCTGTGTGATATCCCATGAGTGCCAACTGCTCAAAAATCTCCGAGTTGGGTATAGAAGTAATACATCTGATCATCCAACTTGAGATGTCTTCGTTAAAGATGCTTCAGTGATAGTCTTTGAGTGACCATCAATGGTAGCAGTAATCTGGACTTCTCCATTATCATCAGTAGTAGCTTCAGCAGACCTCCAAAATTGTTTGATAAAAGAGATATACACATCAGGCTTCTTTGTGAGTGCATAGCAAATGTGACTTCGATTTAGGAAATCGATGACTTGATGAAACCCTGCACTTCCTGTAGATTTCTCTAAAAACGCTACCATGTTGTGCTTGTCACAAAATTCCAAATTTGCCATGAATAAAAGTGTGAGTAATCGTGTGGGATATGATCGTTTATGAAAGAATGAATGCTGGAGAAAGTTAATTGAGATTATATAGAGAAAACGTAGAGATATGGTTTGACCGACTTAAAGAAATTAAGTTTATCGTGATTAAATCAAACGTATATATAGAAAGATCACGAAAGTCCAATTAGTCAAACCCTATATCATAGGTATTTGGCGGAAATATCTCAACGGCTCTATTAATTAATGAAAAATTCTGTTAGGGCTCAAACAGTACTAACGGTCATCCAGCAGTACCAAATTTGGTCTAGCAGTACTAAAATAAGCCTAGCAGTATTAACTTCTCCACAAACAGAGTATAAACTCCAAAATTGTGTATCATTTAAAAAATTGCTTCAACACTCTCTATTTTGTTATTTAACTCACCTTTATCTCTCATTCTTTTAACTCACTTTTGGCATCTGTCTGGTTTTTCACACATCTCTCTTTATGTTTTTAGCTCACCATATTCTAATCTATTCTGTGGTCACAAATCACACGAGTATATTTTTGGAGACTACAGCTCATTAACGGATTTGTGTAGTCATTTACCACTAGCGTTTGCTTTGGACTAGCCAATGCTTTATTGTAAAAGTATGGTGCATTGATGGTCATATAGTTTTGAGTAACATATCAACTATCAGGATTTGAGTTAGGTCTTTTACCAGTATCCGTTTGCTCTGGACTAGTCAATTCTTGATGTCTATAAGACATGCGTGATACTGTATTGGCCATTTGTTATGTGGGTGTTGAAACCAAATTTTAGGAACAAACTAACATTCTCCTCAAATTAAAGCATCATTTGAGAACCAATTTCTACTTCATTGCTTATCCTGACAAGAGTTTGCTCAAACCAAAGAAAAACTAATCTAACCATTTTCTTGTTTAGCAGTATTTAATGGTCTACTACAGGATTACAGTGAGACATAGAAAATAAATAGCTTGTAATAAACATAAGTAACAGTTTTGACAAACAGTTTTATTTATAAACTAGCAAGAAATACTAATTATAACTGAAGTATTTATTTACAAAGTACTTTACATACTTAACGTTTAACAAACTTTACAAAAACAAACAAGAGATATGGGCATTAGGGATTTAGCATTCCAATACTTGAGACCAAGTACTGAAATCTACCAGCATCAAAACCTTTTGTAAGAAGATCTTGTTTACATTATGGTTCTGTATCAATCTTAAGCCTTTTGAATCAACTTTTTAGTTTGCAAGTTCTCTTATAAAATGATGCCTAATCTCTATATGTTTTGTTTTAGAATGTTGAACATGATTTTCTATTATGCAGATAGTACTATTATTGTCAATATAAATAACAGTATTCATGAAATTGTACCCATAGTCCAGCAGTTGGTTTTGTATCCAGAGAACCTGTCCACAGCAACTTGCAGCAGCCATATATTCAGCCTCAGTTGTAGAAGTGGCAACTACAGTTTGTTTCTTGCATTGCCAAGAGATCAGCCTATTTCCCAAAATCTGATAACCTCCAGTGGTTGACTTCCTATCTTGTGTAGCTCCAGCATAGTCACTGTCAGTGTAAGCAACTAATTCCAATGGAGAATCCTTAGAATACCAAAGTCCTAAAGATGGTTTTCCTTTAAGGTATCTAAAGATTCTCTTAACAGCTAAGAGATGGGATGTCTTTGGAGAAACTTGAAACCTTGTACATGCACAGACTGCAAACATGATATTTGGCCCGGATGCTGTAAGGTACATCAAAGATCCTATCATAGATCTATAAAGATGTTCATCAACATCAGCAGCATCTCCATCTTGAACCAAAGGCTTTTCCAAATCTGTTGGAGTAGAGGCAGACTTCACATCTGTGTAGTTGAACTTTCTCAAAATCTCATTGACATATTTATCTTGACTGATAAAAATGCCTTTCTTTTTTTGTTGGATCTGTAAACCCAAAAAGAAGGTAAGTTCTCCCATATAACTTATTTGAAACTTATCTTTCATAAGCTTCTCAAATTCATCACATAACTCCTTCTTTGTAGATCCAAAGATAATGTCATCCACATATATTTGAACAAGCAAGATATGTCCCTTTTGTCTCTTGATGAATAATGTTTGGTCAATCTTTCCTCTTTGAAAACCATTGCACAAAAGATAATTGGCCAAAGTGTCATACCAAGCTCTTGGTGCTTGATGCAGTCCATATAATGCTTTCACTACCTTATATACTTTATCAGGATGATCAGGATCTTCAAAACCTGGAGGTTGACATACATATACCTCCTCTTCAATCTGACCATACAGGAAGGCACTTTTTACATCCATTTGGTAGACCATAAATCCCATATAGGAAGCATAAGCTAGGAACATTCTTATTGCCTCAATTCTAGCCACAGGTGCAAAGACTTCATCATAGTCTATGCCCTCTTCTTGAGTATGTCCTTGAGCAACAAGTCTTGCTTTGTTTCTGATGACAATCCCCCTTTCATCTTTCTTGTTTCTGTATACCCACTTTGTACCAATTGCTCTATGACCTTTAGGTAAATCCACAAGAATCCAGACCTTTTGCAGTTTGAACTGTAGGAGTTCCTCCTGCATTGCTTCTACCCATGCTGGATCACTAAGAGCTTTAGAAACTCTTTTTGGTTCTTCCTGAGAGAGGAAACAAGCAAAAAGACATGTATGAAGGTCCTGATGAGACTTCCCTTCATATATAGCACTAAGAAATCCTAGTTCAGAGTAAGAAGAGAAGTTTCATCCTTTAGTTGAACAGATGACATGCCACATCACTCAATCACATGCTCAATTGGGTGATCTTTGTGAATTCTTGTGTGAGGAGTGGTAGGGACTGCATAAGATTGAGGAATGTTCCCCAATTCAATTTCTTGGCCTTCCACATGTGAGTCTTCAGATGCAGGACTAGGTCCTACCAAATCTTCAGGAGTAGCAGTATTAACTTCAAGAAGAGCAGTACTAACTTCTCTACTACCAGTATTAATATTTGGTCTGGCAGTATTAACTTGTTGATCAGCAACATCATTTTCTTTAAGGACTTTCTTACATTCATGAGACTCTTCTGTAGCTTCATTTCATCATGTTAAACTCATCTGTATCTTTATTTGAGCTTATTAACAATTTTTGTGAAGCATCACCAAAATATGAAGCATCTTCCAAATTGGCTTGACAATTCCAATCTTGAGCTTGTGAGAAGATATGCATAGACTCAGAAAACTCCTTGTATACCTGAAAATCATTAGAAGATTTCCTACAACCATTGGTACATATTCATTGATGAGTTAGAGAATCAAGATCAAACAGACACTTTGGACCATTTCCTTCATATCATAGGTTAATTCTCTAAGAACACCAATAGGCATGCAAAGTTTTCCTGAACTTTTCTTGGTTCTATTGTCTGTATACCCTAACGCTTTGCTACTTAAGGAATATCCAACAAAGAAAGCCTTCATCAATCTTTTTCATCAACTTGCCCAAATTATTAAGTATTGAAATAGTAAACATGACATCCAAAAGGTTCATGAGCCCTATAGCTTGGTTTAAAACTTTAAGAATTCATAAGGAGTTCTTTTTCATGAGGCTTGACTATTATGACCTATTCTATACGTTAGCAAGCAGTAGAAATTGCTTCTGCCCAAAATGTGGTAGGTAACTTAGAGTAAGTTACATTGTTATAGCAGGCCTAATGAGTATCTATTTTCCTTTCAGCCACACCATTTTGCTGAGGAGTCCTAGCTACACTATATTCTCTTTTAATACCTTTCTCCCTACAGAAATCATCCATCACCTTGTTTTTAAACTCTGTCTCATTGTCACTTCTGATTATTTTTACTCTCTTATCCACTAGGTTTTCTACCTCTTTGATAAAGTTTTTAAGGATCTCACTTGTTTCATCCTTAGTTGTTAAAAAGAAAACCCATGAAAATATACTATAATCATCAGTGACGAATATGCAGTTATTTTTATGCGATTAAACTACTACAAAAAGTTGGACCAAATAGATCATGAGATCGTTACCAGTTCATAAAACGATGCTTAGTAATGGGGATTAAGGCACCTTGGTCTTCATGTGCTGACTCGTGCATTCTGTACTTTCTGGAGTTAGCTAACACAGTCTTGGTATTCTCAATCTTTTAAAAGGTAAATCTCTTACAAGATTTTCTTTGACAAGTTTATTTATATTTCTTAAAATTATATGACCAAGCCTTCTATGCCAGAGCATTGATTCTTCGATGTAGCTTTTGAACTAGAACAAGTTAACTATCTTTAGGAACTATGTTTCTTTCATATCAAAAACTGTACTAGTTATCCTGTTAGGAATTTGTATGATGTATCTGATTTTATCAGGCAACTTAATTAGGAGATTAGGACAAGACATTCAGAAGTCAGTAAAAAGAACATCGTTCTTTTTGTCATACATCTCGTGGACACTAAAGAGGTTGAACTTTATTCTTTGACAAGTATCATCCTCAAAATCAAGCATTATAATTTTAATAGTACCTGTACCAGTAATTCTGCCTCCATGTGCTCCTCACAAAAGTAACATAACCTCACCCCCCCCCCCCCACCCCACGCCCCCCCCCCCCCCCCCCCCTCCCCCACCCCCCCCCCCCAACCCCCCCCCCCCTTCCCCCCCCAATCAAAGTCTTGAAATATGAAAGATGGCTATGTATATTTCCAGACATGTGCCTTGAGCATCCACTATCAACAAATCCTTTATCATTTAGCTATGAATTGCTCTGCACATTAAACTTATGAAGTTAGTTATCTTTGGGGACCTAAGCCATTACTGACTTGGATCTGCCTCGTGCATCAATGTAATTATATTTGTTGAAAACCATTGATACACCATTAGGTTTGATGGGTTTCCAAACCCAACATGCTGAGGGCTTTACAGCATTAAATCCTCTTGCCCCGACAGTATTAACATTTTGCCTACCAGTATTAACATTTTGATTTTTAGATCTTTTTATTAATGTTGTTCTCTTGTAAAGGGGCCTTTGAACTGTTGATTGTGCTTGATTTTGAAAATATGTCCTTGGTCTAGCATAATGAACTGTTGATTTTGGGTGAGCAGTATAAGAAGGCCTAACAGTATTAAAAGACCTAGCAGTACTAAAAGGTCTGACAGTGTTAACAGACCTAACAGTATTAACAGGCCTTGCATTATAAACGGTTTTTAAGCCAGTCTTCATTAAGACTGCTCTTGGAACCGTATGTTTGTGAACATTAGGACAACTGTATTGAATGTGATCAAAACTTCCACAGATAAAACATGCCTTGTTATTAAAAACAAAGTTACATCCTAATTGATTGGATTTTTGACCATTCCAATTCCTTTGGTTTCCTCTAGGTCTTTGTGACCTGTACATTTCTGCATACCTAACTGACCTCCTAACTGGTGTTTCAGGTTTAACAAACTCTTTCTTAGTAGCAGTAGGTATAACAGTTTTCTTTTCAACCTTAGGGATAGGCTCAACATCATCCTCATCATCTGACACCCAATCTTCAATGATTGGAGCATCATTATTCTCTCTAGCTTTCTTAGGTTCTTCTTCCCTAACTTGATTAGCAGGACAGAAAAACTTTTCTTTCCAATCTTTGTCTACCTTAAGTGGAGACTTAACAGAGCTAGAATCAGTCTTTTGTTGTTGTTTTAAAGAGTCATCAGTATTCTCCTTAGAATTATCTGACTCTTTATCACAACCAGTGGTAGGCTTTACACTTGAATCCCTAGGACCATACTCATTTACCTCAGGTTGTTTGAATTCTTCTAGACCTGAATAAGATAAGTCTAAAGGTGTTGGTCTATTAAGAATCAAGGGATGAGGTGAGGGGACAACATTATAACCAAAACCCTTTTTGCTTTTGTCAGTTATCTGACTTGCTAACAACTGATCTAAGTCTTTTGATGATTTTTCAAACTTTGCAATCTTAAACTCAAACCCCTCCTTTTCTTCCTTAACCTTTTCAAGTTCAGTCCTAAGTAATCCCATTAGATACTCTTTGTGACCTACACTTCTTTTAAGCAAAGCAATTTCCTCAGAAAAAAGGACTTCAGATTCTTTATATTTAAGAATTTGTCCTTCTAAAATTGATAAACCTCTTTTGTATGTAGAAGCTTTAAAACCAGTATCATCTAATTTAACAAGTAAATCATCATACTGTTTCTTTAGAGCTTCATAATTTTGCAAACAAGATTTAGAACAAGATTTATCATTTGTTACCTCAGAATCTGAGAATGCCATGAGAGCCATGTTTGCTTGAATTTCTTCCTCTGCCATGTCACTCCAATCAAATCCAGCACCATCTATAGCACACATTGCCTTTTCAGAAGCATCTTCAATCCTTACTGCCTTTGATGAGCTACCTTGATTCCAATTTCTGTTGTCTTTACTCCTTGGTGCTCTGCATTCTCTGGCAAAATGTCCCATTTTATGGCAGTTGAAACATTCTACCTTTGATTTATCATAATCCAGCAGTGTTGCTTCCATCAATGATGATTTTCCTTCCAGTTCTCTGATAGAACTTTCTTGCCCTCATGCTTAGTAGTGCCATGTTCCACTTTTAAATCCAATTCTTCCAAATCATCATCATGAGTTGCTCAAGTCTTCATTAACTAGTTGAGACTCTTTTGGTTGAATTGTATAGAAAGGCATATACTGTGCATCACTAAGATAGCTGCACAAATTCATATTAACCTTTGTGGTAGCAGTACTAACTTCAGGGTTAACAGTATTAATATTATTAGTCTGCCTTGCAACTGAAGTATATACAAATGCCAAGTTTTTTTCTCACATTGCTTGCACCATAATTATTTAACCTCTGTCCAACAATTTACAATTGTGTACAAATCATCCAAACCCATAGTATCAAAATCAGGTTTGTTCATCCAAACTACCACATGTGTATCCCATTCAGAAGGTAAGCTCCTTAAGAATTTTACATTTAGATCTTTGGAGGAGTAACCACACCCAAATTTTCAATCTACTAACAAGCCTTTGAAGCCAGTTAAAGATAGAACAAGTGATTTTGAGCTTGAAGCACTAATGTTTTCATACTTGTTGTTTCAACAGAGCCTCTGGTCGTCTTTGATTGCTTCCATTCCCTCCAAATCGAGCTTTAATTGCAGCAAACATTGATTGAGCATCAACATACTGGTCGAAGGTAAGTTGATGTTCATTGGGCAGTGCCATGAGCAGTAGACTTCTTGCCTTTACATCATTCTTTTTACACGTCTTTTCTTCAATAGTAGAAGGCACAATCATCTTTGTTGCTGTTGATGTACCAGTTTCTGATGGTGTTACAGGAATAGGTACCCATGAATTCCCCATGTTTCTATACCTCACCTAAAGCATAATCCTGATCTGAAAATACTGTTTGATCCTGATCTCCCACATCCTCCATACTACCCCGAGTTTGAGCATGGGAAGTTTTACCAAAAGCATTGTTCTTGTATTCTCCCAAACCATTACCTCTAGATCAAAGTTTATTCTCAAAGCACAGACTCCTAGATTACCACTTTTATTTGATCCACGCCTTGATCGATTCTTTACGTTGTAAAGTGTTTGTTACCTTGGATGAATCTCAAAAATAACATGGTTTGAGAAAGAACTGTTGTTTGTATATCAAATGTATACGGAATCTACACTTTGATACTTAAGGTATTTATCAATGAAACAGTACCAACAATGAACAATGATTAAATAACAAACTGCTTCAATATTATTAGAACAATAATACGAGTAATCTTTTAGTACTAGGGTTACAACCTTGAAGCTATACGTTCTTTCTCTAAATTATCTCTATCTCTTAAGCATATGCTATATAAAACCTTAACCTAGGATCTCCTTTTATACAACCACAAGAGTTCCTTTACAAGATAACTACCAACTTTTAGGATCAATAACAATTATAATCATTATACAAATCTTTCCTAAAATATAAAAGATAAAACATTCCATAAAAGTTATCTCATTCATTCCTTATCTCCAAGTCCAGCAGTTTTGAACCATCAGCAGTATTAAACTATTTCTTCTAGCAGTATTTAAATAAACTCTGACAGTACTAATTTTGTACTGCAGGTACAACTCCATAGTATTGTTAGTTATACCTTGGCAGTAGTAACTCTGATGAAGAGTTATTCCCAACATCTAACTCATAATTAACTCTATCATTTCTCGTTCTTCGCAAATTTAAAATCTTTAATAAAAAGATCCGCGAATGCTTAGTTGTCACACCCCACCAAGGCAGAACCGCGAGGTGTAACATATTAATAAACATCACAAAAGATGATAGATAAAACACCATACATGAACTTAAACAAAAGAAAGTTATCTGAATTACAACATCATAAAGTACAAGTTTAAAAGTACATGAAACATCATAAGTTGTTTCTATCCGAACATGGATATTCAAAAGACATAATTCTTGAAATTATGTAGACGTCTTGACAATAACTAAAAAACAAGGCTCTAAGTTTCCACCTTGGGAACGTCACCTGAAAAGCATGATAAAATGGCCACAAGATTTTATACACAAAATATAGTTTTAAATAAAGAGTAGATGTCCGATAAAAGTTTGCCAACCCAATGGCAAGTTATCAAAAACAGTTGTCCAAACCAAAATCAATTTCCAAATAAGTTGAGTCCAAAACAAATCAATGTATATGTATGCTATGTGTTTTTATGCAGCATCTACTTAAACATAATCACCTAACCGTTCCAACATCCAATCAATTCTAGTTGTATAGTGTGGCACAAACACTTAGTACTAGCACCATTGATGTCGGGGAGTGAGAGGGGCTAATCTCCTAATATGTATTATCCATAAGTACAACGTCTCAATCCCCGTTGATGGGGAAAGTGAGTTAAAAGTAGTGCGGTTTCCAAGCATACAAACAACCGTACATATTAAGATTCAAGATCAAGTTTCAAGTTTCAACAACGATTTTCAAAACAAGTTTCAACACGTCCACAAGTATGCAAAGTTCAACAACCAAGTTCCTAAGTCTCAAGTATGCTCGAATGTTTTATAAAACAATAAAAAGTAAGACATAAGAAATTTAATAAAAACACAATTCATCTTCCACCCCAAAACATTAAAATATGCAAAACAGAGGGGGATGGAGAAACCTCAACCTCAAAAGTTAGGTCAATGATCGTTGACCTTCCATAGCAACTCACAACAAGTAGGCAACCCAAACAACGCGCACACCATCTACGCGAGACCTAGGTAAATAAATTATACCTTATTAGATCCTAATTGATATGCTCGGATTGCTTATAATTGGCTCATTGTATAATTTTATGTTCACATTTTTTTTTTTTTTTTTTTTTTATTTTTTATAACCAAGGTTCGCTTGTAAGTTTCTCAAAATCACAAATTTACCCGGTTTCACGTTATTTCAAAAGGTTGATTGACTAAATAAAAGTCATTTATTATTTTAGCCCTTTTAATACATAATATTACCAGGTGTTTAGTGTGTCTCATAGCAATAGAAACAATTTTTATAATGCTTAGCCCACTCAAATTGACCAAACTTCCAAAACTACTCCAATTCAGCCCACTTTTTGCATTTTATTAACCTGAGCACTTTTTAATTCACAATATGTCCTTGGACTTCCTGGAAAAACATTTTTAATTAACATATTACACTAATTGTGAACTCCCGAATATTAAGGCCATGAAAGTGTTTCCAATATTGATTTGTGGTCAAAACAAGTTAAATAAAAAATTTAGTCCAAAACAGTCCCAATGAGTACTCTACATGATTCAATGTCAAATGTGTCCAAAAAGATTCATATTTCTAAATTTTCTCTGGGATTTCAAAGCCAACATTCATATACAAGATTTAGTGGTGTTGTGGGTCCCTCTTATGCAAGTATGACAACTTTATGGTGACTTAAAGTGGATAAAAGTTTTGGATCAGCATGCATTCATTCTATTATTCCCTTACAATATCCATGTTTCCCAATATTAATTCTAATCACTAATGGCCAATCATATCAAGATAATACATAAATATACTGAACTCTCAGAGGTGGTTTTGAAAAGAAAAGATTAATTTAATAAAGGATTTCATAGGGCCTTTACAAAACTGAAAGTCAAATCTAATCTGCCAATTTTTGTTAACTTTTCTCTTTCTGTCACACAATCTTGCAATAATATTTTTCAAACATAAACAATGTTACTTTACAGGTTTTTGACAAAACTAAAATGTTGTAGAGGACTCATTGAAGTGATTACAAAAAAGGTAACCATAACTCGAAAAACTGAGTGAGTTTTACACCTATTTTAGTGAAAGAACACTTTTTTTCAAGCAGCCCACTACGGTTCATTTTTACACTACTCTAACTATTGCATCGCATTAACAAACCATTTTAACTCAAAAACGACCACACCAAGTGTTGAACCCTTTTTTAACATCATTTTAGGTGCAGAAATAATCCTTGATTAAAGATTATTTGATTTAATTGACAAAAAAAGGTAGCCATAACTCGAAAAATTGAGTGAGTTACACCTATTTTAGTGAAGAACAATTTTTCAATCAGCCCACTATGTTCATTTTACTCTAACTTTGCATGCATTTATCAAACCATTTTAACTCAAAAACGACCACACCAAGTGTTGGTACCATTTTTAACATCATTTTAGTGCTGTAAAAATCTCTTAGGTTAAAGATTTATTGTTATTTAATTTGACAAAAAGCTTATACAAGATTCAAGTGCAAGAATGAAAGAAATAGCTCTCTTGGTGCAAGAACAAAACAAATTATCTTGCACAAACGTTTGTACCTTGATTAGTGAATGATGAGAGTGATGATTAGGTGCTGAGATGATTTAGTATCTTGGTAGAACCCTTATATGACCTCTTGATTCAAGATTCTTAACCCAATCTATCTAGATACCCCTTAAACATTGTTGTTCTTGATTCAAACCCTTAAAAATCTTGATTGTTTCTTATGTTTTCTCCTTGTGGTTGGTGTTTTTAGAGAGTAAGAAGAGAGGGAGTATGATCTGAGATTTAGTGATAGAAATGAGGTAGAGAGTGGTTTTGCATGGTAAGAATGAGGTGGTTGTAAGAGTTAGTGGTTTTGGATATGAAAAGAAGTGAGATGGGATGGGTAGTAAGATAGAAAAGCAATAAGCAAGGTTTTAAGTGGTTACTTGGGGTGGTGTCTCACATGGAGCTGAACTTATCTTCATATTGTATGCATAATTTATTAAGTATTTGATAGTGTAAGTGTTAAATAAAAGGTGTAGGCTAAATTGCAAAATTTATGCACATTCGGTAAATAGGTAAGAAGCCGTAAAAACATAAATTTTGAGATAGTTTGTGATTTTATTAATTTATGTTTTCCCATGTGTTTTGACATTATTATAATGTTGTTTGAGCATATCATTGGTCGTTAGGACCGTTAACTAGGATCGTTAGGTCAAAGGTGCGTTCGCGTAACTAGGGTTCCTAATAAAACAAGCGTTAAACGCTAAAAATAGTATGGCCACATAAAAGCGACTCCACAAATAATTTAAAAGAGTCAATTAACATACATTTGCTTTCGGTTACTGACCTCAAAAATTGACGGATGTCACAGTTTTCCCCTGTTAAAGGGAATTTCAGTTGCTCGTCCTAAGTCGTAGCTCGCGAATAGTTGCAGATACTTGCGCTTCATCTCGTCTTCTCGTTCCCAAGTAAATTCGGGTCCTCGTCAGGAATTCCAATGAACTTTTACAATAGGAATCCGTATCTTTTTTAGCTTCTTGACCTCACGGTCCATGATTTCCATAGGTTCTTCAACAAAATGTAGTTTGTCGTTGATCTTGACTTCTTCTAACGGTACGTGCAAAGTTACGTCAGCTAGGCATTTCTTCAAGTTCGACACGGGTAACGTGTCATGAATGCCTATGATTTCTTGCGGTAAACACAATCGATAAGCTACAAGACCGACTCGTTCGACAATCTCGAATGGTCCTACGTATCTCAGTGAAAGCTTGCTTCTCTTACCGAAACTTACCACGCCTTTCTAAGGCAACACTTTGAGTAGTACTTTATCACCGAAACTGAATTCTAACGGCTTTCGTCGATTGCCGGCATAGCTCTTCTGGCGATCTCATGCGGCTTTTAATCTTTCCTTGATTTGCACAATCCTATCAGTAGTCTCCTGGACAATCTCCGGTCCAATTAGCTTGCTTTCTCCTACTTCTGCCCAAGCTATGGGCGTTCGACACTTCGTTCCATACAATGCTTCAAAAGGAGCACATTTCACGCTCGAGTGGTAGCTGTTGTAGTATGAGAATTCTACTAAGGGTAGATAAGTATCCCAGTTTCTGCCAAATTTCATTGCATAAGCTCTAAGCATATCTTATAATGTTTGAATGGTACGCTCACTTTGGCCTTTAGTTTCAGGATGGTAAGCTGTACTTGAATCCAGTCGTGTTCCTAATGCTTTCTGCAGTGATTGCCAAAGTCTTGATGTGAAATAACTGTCACGATCAGATATAATTGACACAGGCACACCGTGCCTTGCTACGATCTCGTTGATGTACAGTCTTGCCAACTTTTCTGTCTTGTAATCTTTACGGACGGCTAAGAAATCTGCCAATTTGGTCAGTCGATCGACTATGACCCAAATTGCGTCATGTCTGCTACTGGTTCTCGATAATTTCATTATGAAGTCTATAGTGATATTATCCCATTTTCACTTGGGAATCTCTGGCTGTTGGAGCAATCCTAAGGGTTTCTGGTGTTCTGCTTTGACTTTAGAGCCTGTCAAACACTTACTTACATGCAAGGCGATATCCTTCTTCATTATGAAGTCTCGTAAATCATAGTACATCTTGTCTGCTCCAGAATGTACAGAATACTTTGTAGCGTGGACTTCATTCATGATCAAAGTTCTTAAATTACCATAAGCTGGCACCCAGATTCGCTCAACGAAATACAATCCACCATCTTCTTTTCTTTCAAACTGTTTGTCTAATCCTCGCAACATTTCTGCTGGAGTGTTGACGTCTTCTTCTTCTTCATTTAACAAAAAGAATGAGACATGAGAGATCTCTATTCTTAGAATTACCAGTCGTTTCAACATAATCAGATCGATTAAGATGTATAACCCACACTAAGATTCCCTGTCTCGGTGCAAACTTGTAGGCTCTTTAGCTCATATCTTAACATTATTTTAACCGAAGGACCATAAACTACCGTCCATTAAGTAGATCTGGACTGACCTATGCCACTTCTTGTTTTAGCCTATCTTTGCAACCATCATTATCCGTCTCAGCATTAGGTAAACAGACATAAAGATCAACAAGAGGACTCGCCACTTTTTTAGGCAATAGTCATAACATGACCAAATATCTAACATGTTCACATATGGGCGGCCTCTATTCATACTCGCACAAGGATGGTTTTCTTGGTAAAATCATCCTCAAAAGAGATGGAGAATACCAATATTACAACATCCACGAGATCAGCCTCTGAATTTACCTCAATTAAGCACTAAGCAAAACTACTCCTACCTCACGAATCATTACACATGGAACAAGCATTATTCATTACTATCTAAGAGGACTTTTAAAGAGTCATGAGGTGTAGGTGTAAGATAACATATAAGGGAAACGGAAACGGATGTGATACATTTGGGTGCTGACTTTGGTGAATTTGGAGTAGAAGGTAAGCTAATTATTTAGCATGAAAGACACTGTGGTGTTTGTGGGCTAAGCAAAGACTCGGATGGAGATCTACAAACTCTACACAACTTTACATCAATCTCTTTTTTTTTTAATAACATAATACATCATATGGGGTTTATAACATGTACCCCCACACTTAAGTTTCTCATGCTCGATACAATCTAACTAATGACCCGTTTTGAGGTGGATCAAAATAACATGGAGATCATTTGACAAACATATGGGGGTATTGAATTAACTTTTCGTTCCCCATCTTCATGAAGAAAAATACTACCATGAATCCTAATCGTCCCAAAACTTATTTACAAGGATAAGGACTTAGCAATCGTGTACTCAAATAATTAACTTGGGTTATCACAATAATGTACAAAAAGCGAGCAACATATAAGGTAGGCTAAGCTGTTGTGAGTTAATGATTGGTTTAAAGGAGACAATGTCTTCATTAATAAGCCCTGGAATTACAAAAATTATAGAGAGACCATGAAAAAGATAGCTCGAAGTTGTACTGAGGGTACATGCACTAAAGGTGAGTGCAGTGGGCAGTTGGGTGCGCTAGTTATATGATCTGTGAGTTATTATCAAACAATACAGATTTTATAAATGGTTAATCCTAATGCTTCGTATCAAGCATAATCCTAATACTTACTTATTGCGGCACGATCATCACAAAAACAATGCTAGAATTTAATATGCAACGATACACTCTCATAATCCTAAAATAACCGATACGCAAGCGTCCGAAAAGCACGAAAACACGCATACACATCCGTACATGAATAGACACACATGATTGCGCACTCCTAACTCGAACAAAGCTAAAGGAATAACATCTAAGGTACCTCACCATTGTGGGGTGTGAATTTTGAGTTTTTGCTAGTCATATAAATTCCTATCCATGGACGCTAGTAATACTCGTTTTCAGTTGGTGTGTGTCTAAAAAAATTAAATTTTTTAAGTAAAAGAATCACCCTTTAATGGTCTGTTTCGATATATAACCCATCATTTTAAGGACAAAGCAATGCAAATGAAGAATAGTTTTCTAAGCTTATTCCCCCCTACACTTAAGTTGAAACATTTCCTTAAAGTTCTATAGAAGTCAACCCGAAAAATGAATAAAAGAAAGAAAAACAAGAAAAAAACTAGTACTCCCCTGGTTGCTCATAATGGAAAAAACAGCGATAAACTTGTTAAATTTCCTCCCAAGAATCATCTAATGAAACATCCTAAAACTTCCAAGCTTCGTTTCATTCAAATATAACTTGTAACAAAATCAAAGACACTACACCAAGCTTAAAATACACGGTAAAAGATAATTACTAACCTCATTAATAAAGTTTAGACTCTATGAAAGCAATAAAGATAGGATGAATGTGTTAACGTAATTGTGGTTTTCTGCAGGTTTATAAAAGAATTACAAATTTTAAATATTGCACAAGTTATATTTTCAAAAATACTTAAAAATTTTGAATTTTCTGTAATGGGCTCATGACATCCTTTAGGAAAATCCTGACGCTCACAATAGACGAGCTGACGGCGTCACGTGCAAATCATGACGCCGTCTCCATGCTCTGAGAAAATTCAGTTTTTGTTTTTGATGAAAAATTTCATGTACGCAATCTTAGGAGTTATTTCCTATATGAATTACTGCAAAAACCATGAAAAACAATTAACGCAATCATATGACAAAAAAAAAGACACAAGAAACACAACATGCCTAAGTGCATTAGATTTAAAACTTGGTTCCTCCCATAAAGCCTGTTTTGTGTTCGCGTCGCGAGCCTGACTCGACCTTATATGACCATTAAAGGTGGTCTCTCCCTACACTTAAGGTCAAGTCAGTGATAGTGCGATAACACACCCTTTTGATAGATGTAAAGCCATATAGGTGAAGGTGTTGTATGAATGGTCAAGGTTTTACTACCTTCATCCATAAGTTAACCAATACTATATTTGATGGGTGGTCAGTTCCTCTTTTGTCTCCTAAATATTACATCTCAGGTGAAAAATTGGTAAAAAATTAGGTTCGGTTCATCAACACTAAGTATTCCCTAGAACTATACAGAATGTTTGATTATAAGTATTCATGCCTTAAATCCCTAGTTTACCTTGTGGTCCAAAGTCTACCTCCATCTGATTCCTAGGGTCTCATCTACTTCTTCCGGTAAATCACCGTATGTATACCTTAAATGATGGGAGGAACTGTAGGGGACTTGTGGCTTGGATAACCACTCTTATCCATCTAAACACGGTCATGTTTACCAAATATTTCATTCCCAACAATTAGTTTTGCCAACACTCAAACTTGCTTCTTATGTTCATAAATAAGGTTTGTGGGTTTTGAAAGGTTAGTTGTGGCTTTCAAGCCAATGGTGGTAACAAAAGGGTGATTTACAATACCAAGTAAACAAAGAAAAAAAAAAGAATAAAAATAAAAAAAAAAAAAAAAAACAAAAAAAAAAGAAAAAGTTCAAGAAAAACAACAAAAAAAATTCTCGCTTGAGTATAATCAAGTATAACCTAAGCTAAATAGACTCCGAAACCTAGACTATTCCCCGGCAGCGGCGCCAAAAACTTGATGCGGATTTTTGCAAAACCACAAAAGTTTTACAATCCTCCTAGGCAGTGAACCTAACCCGATGTATGTATATAGCCTATAGGGATTGATCATTCCTAGGGAATAGTGAGGTAGGTTCGAAGTGAGTGGTCCACCTAAATTAAAGATTGAGGGTTGATTCTTTTAGTCGTTTACTAGTTTAATTGAAACAAGTAAATCTCGGTTTTAAAAAGAGGTTTTGATTAAGCTAATAACTAATCCTAATTATAACTAAACTAAGCTAGGAACAATGATATAAAAGCCATTTCTTAATGAAATTCTCCATAATCATAATATGTATTGAGCTACCTAGAAAGAAAATTATTGAGGGTTTATGACTAATACAGATCGGTTAAGCGTTCACATCCCCTCTCCCTTCTACACCTACGGCCAATGTCTATGAGGTTGCTCAATCGGACACGAACACAAGCATAAAGCATTAAGATTTCCACTATCATGCATAATTTGACCTATGTGACCTTAGGTTGCCATGTATCATTAATTAGCCTAGAGGTTGCTCTTTTGACTAATTAACATACAATCACATACAAATCGCCAATTAACTTGTCTAACTTAGGTTGCAATCATGTCTCTTAGAAGGGCCTTTAGTTCTAAATGACCAAAATAAACCGATCACACGTTAAGTTGTCCTAATCCATAGCAAACTAGTTTATTATCAAATCAATAAATCGATTATTAGTATAAATGCTATAGATCCTTCGATCAAAACATGCATGATAACATCAATAATCATCATCGAACATAAAATACACAATCAATCTCAAGGATTATAACATCTAAGCAAACACTAGATGAATTAACCAAGCATACTTAATAGAGAATAGAAATCATAATCAACAAAAGGAATTGAAGACATGATAATAAAACCATTACAAGATGTTTAGGGAGTGAATTAGACCCTCATAAGTTGCTGGAAAAACACTACCTAAACCCTAAAATCGCTTAGGGTTTGGCTTGAGAAAAATGAAGTATGAGATTTTATTTATAGCCAAAACCCTAACCGACCTTCATACTGCGTTACACCAATAACATGGGACCGTCACGTACTTTCTTACGTTAGTTCAGTATATTTTCTAGTTCTGAACGCGTGAGCTGTTGAATCATCGAAATCCGAGTTCGTATAAAGGAGTTATGATCAAAACAATATTAGGTGCTTCCTGCGCGCGTTGAATGGTATTCTTAATCTCGTGACACGAATCTTCTAGAGTTCCTTTAGGTCGACATTTTCTACACCGTTGCCAATATCTCTACGCTCGCATAAGATTGAATTGTGACGACGTCACGTGTATCTTGTAACAACCGTGTAACGATAATGTACTAAAGGCGAGTACATATAAGGTAGGATAAGGATTTTTGCGTGTAACGATTGGTTTAAGGGTGACAATGCTCTTCATTAATAGTATGGATTAACCAAAAAATTATGAGAACCATGAAAAATGATAGGCTCGGAGGGTTGTACTAGGGTATCCTACACTAAAGGTGAGTGCATGGCAAGGGTGTGGGATAGTTATATGATCGGTGTGACCATCATAACAATTACAGGTTTAAAACATGGGTTAATCCTAATGCCTCTTATCAAACAAATCCTAATACTTACTATGCGGTCTCAGGATGCATCACAAAAACAAGTTCTAGAATTTAATATGCTACCGATACACTCTCATAATCCTAAAATAACCGATCCCAATGTTCCAGAAAAGGCGACAAAACCACGCATACACATCCGTAACGATGTGAACACAATATATATAAGTATAAACAATGCTAACTACGAAATATAAAGTGCAAGATGAAAATATAGAGTTAGAAAGATCAAACCACGACACGAAGATTTATAGTGGTTCGGTAACGAAGCACCTCTTCTCCCTACTCCACTAACCGAGTATCTAACTCGAGAGTTCACTACATTATTTCAACAAGCTACCTTCAAGTAGAGAAAACCATACAATCGTCGCTTATCCTAATTTCTGACACTAAGCTAAATGTCAAGTTTTAATCTTAGCTAGAACCAATCCACCACTCACAAATATATTTTGAGGACTAAAATACTAACCGCTCACTCACGTATTTTTTCTCACTGTTGATCCCACTTCAATGGATCTTGAATTCCTTAGCTTGTGTAAGGTTTAGTGATGCAAGATAAATCCTACACAACTTATGATAGAAACTTTGTTTGATAATACTAAAGATTATGTGGAATCTAATTTTTAATATAAGAAGAATTCTTCAACGAAACAGTAATACTAATGATCGAACATATTAACAAACAAAAGCTTCAATATATTAATACAAATAATCTAACTAGTGTTAGGGTTACAAAACCTTGAAGCTATGAACAACTCTATGAATGACTCATTTTGATACATAGAACTCTATACCCTAGGACCTCCTTTTATACACCAAGGAGTCCTATATGATTTACAATATATTACAAAAACTTAGAATATTCTTAAATATCTATTCTATAAATAACAATCCTTATCAACTAAGTAACCTTGATCTTTAAGCAATCTTTATCTTCTCTGAGCAGTCTTTATCCTTTCAGCAGTTGTAATCTTTTAGTAGTTGTAACTTTGTACCAGCAGCATTAACTCTGAACACTAGCAGTAGTAACTTATAGACCAGCAGCATTAACTTAACAATAGTATCTCTAAGATCATCAAGATGTCTTTTAATCCCAACAATCCTCCCCAAAACTTGATATTTATCTTCAAAATCATCAAGTTTCTTCATTAAAAGTTTCATAATCACCAAGAGGATGCTTCCAAACACTTTATTGATTCTTGAGTTGCTTTGTAATGAGCTTAAGAAGCTGATAACACATTTCATTTAAATGATCAGCTTGCATCTTCTTATTCAGCATATATGTGATTGTAGCAGGTGTAATGGGATATCTCTTCTCTACCAACATAAAGACATACAGATTCTGAAACCTCACAAAGCGTACTCTATAGGAATCAAATAGCTTCCAAACTAACACTTTACTTTCTCGTAGATTCTTCCACACTGCATCTTCTACATGATGTTCAAACATTGTCTTTAGATTACCCCATAGCACTCTCTCATAGCCCTCCTCTGGCCTTGTATCCCATGCTTAGCTTTAACCAATTTCCACAAAGTTTCTAAATCTTCTCTGTCAAAGCTTCTAAGCATCTAAATAAAGGTTGAGTACCTCCTTGAACTTCCATAAGCTCTTATAATTTGATCGTAGCTGATCTTTGCTTCTTTAACAATCTTCCAGTCCACAATGCTTGGAGGTTTAGTAGCTAAAGGTATAGCATCAACTGCTATTTCCTCTTCATCATGAATGACATTCATTAAACTTTGAAGTTCAACTCTTTCTTGATCATCATCCATCTTTTGCTTCTTGGTAGACTCTTGTTGAAGCTCATCTCCTGCTCTCTTTGAATTGCTTTCTTCCATTACTTCTGCTTTTTGAGAACTTTCTTCCATTTTAGTGCCTTCCACCAACTCTGTTTTGAAGTCAACAAAGGTGTTTACCCTCTTGAAAGCTTTGTCAAATAATTCTTGAATATTGGCAAAGGACTTGTTATTTAAGTCTTTGGGCTTCCATCCTGCCATATTCTTCAGGTAAGTACACATAATATTCCTTTGTTGAGCTCTTGTAGGTGGCCTATTTCTCTTTTCTTCTGCTCTTTTAGCAGCAAAGTGCTTCTTTCTTTTCTCCAAGAGTTGTATAAACAAAGTAGACTTTTCTTCAATTGTCAACTCCTGTTGCTCTTGTGCCTGTAATCTTTTAGCCAATTAATAGTCAGCATCTATCTTTGCTTGAATGTCATCCCAAGCAATGTTGGCTTCTTCTACTTGTTGAGCTTTATCCCTTGCAAGCTTATCTTCTTCATCAAACTTTGCTTGTAGCCTTAAAGCTTCTTCTTCATTAAACTTAATCTGATCTTTCTTCTTCAAAGGTTTCTCTGGTTCTATCATCTTTGCTTTACACTTATCCTTTGAACCTTAACCCTTAACATGTGATGGTAGTTGTAAAGATATTGTTGGAGTTGATTCACTTGGCTCTTGCATAACAACCTCTTTTATCTTAGGTCTTGCACTCTTCAACTCTGCCAG
>BQNB010053892.1:0-39785 GCA_026074375.1 Tanacetum coccineum | reverse complement strand
CTTCGAGCAATTGCGCCATAGTACGATTATCAGCCATCGTGACTATGGGAGGATTATCAGGTTTCTCAAGATTGGATGATTCAACGGAAGTTTGTCGGACTTGTGGTTGTCGACGTCTACGGGCTTGAGAACGAGTGCGCATGCACAAAATAGAAATATAAAAAGAAAATTTACACTAAATTTTTTTTTGGTTTTTCAATGATTTATTCACAATTGATTTTACCGGACAATGAGATAAGACAACTTAAACCAAATAATCTACTTACTTCACGGTAGCTCTCAAAAAGATAAACGCACAGGTGAGCGGAGGAGTAGGAATAGCGCGAAGCTTATTTCTCCTTTCGGGTCGTAGTTCCTAGGAACAACCCTCCTTATACCCACTTTATAGTTTGTTCAACTTTTCAAGGTGAGCCGTATATCGTAAGAGACACAAAAGGCAAGTTTTAAATCTTTTGTTCGAGTTGGGAACCAATAAGTTCACCGGAAGTTATTATGATAATACCTCAATTGAGAATATTATATTTTGGTATTTTTACCAATTTATGTATTTTATTTCTTGTTTATGGACAATTTGTGTTATATTTTTGGTTTTTCTTTTGTTTTTATATAATAATTATACTTAAAAGAAAATGAAAATATTTTTGTACTTTTTTTTTTATAAAGAAAATATTCACAGATGTAAATATATATCAAGCGTAACGATATTCTTTTTCAACCTCCCCGGCAGCGGCGCCAAAAATTGACTACGCGCGAACCAACCCTTCTTTTTATGTATCAATAAGTAAATATAAATATAAATACACAAAAAGGATCAGAATCCGCGAGATCAAGAAAACCGGAAGCAGTATAGAGTGTTCCCGGGTCGTTATGTCCCAACGAGGCTAGAAATGGATTATCGAAGAACGATTGATGATTGGTGTTTGAATGTAACAAGGAATGTTTGTGAATTAATACTGAAAGCAAATGCACATAAAAATTAAACAAGAACATAAACTAGAACAAGCATGAAAGCTACTAAAAACTTTTACACTAAGGCACAAATAAGCTCTAATTAGCTTAAGACAGACAAATAAGCTAATCTAAATCTAAATAAGCAAATTAAGCATGCAATTAAGCTAAATTAAACAAGAGAAACACAACAGTACTAACAACAGTACTACCAGTATTAACTACCAGTACTAACTTAAAGTTAGTACTGCTAGTTATAAGTTAGTACTGTTAAGTTAAGGTTAGTACTGTTAGCCTTAACAAAACACAATTAAACAGGAAATAAGCAAATAAGCTAAAACAGGAGGTTAACTACCCAAAATAAGCACTTAAGCATAAGAATAAGCAACCAGAATGGACTATAATGATAAATAAGCTAGAAAACTAAAACTGATTAACTCTTAAAATTATTTTGAAAAGACAAATAAGTTCTACTGAAAGCAGTACACTAGAATAAGCTTAATCTACTCTAAAAATCTAAAGAAATCTTAAACAAGCTGAAATAATAAGCTGATAAGCTAAGTTGAACAACCAAAAATCATTTTTAGTTTAAAATTATTAAAAACAGATTATCAAATAACAAAGTAAAACACTTATAAGCAATTTTCAATCCATAATAAGCACTTAAATAAGCATGAATTAGTCTAGCAGTATAAACTTAAAACCAACAGTGTTAACAAATGAACTAACAGTCTGCAATAAATAAATAAAGTAAGAAAAAGAGAGACTTACAACACCCTTGCTCAAAACAGGGCTAAATTAACAATCTACAAGCTCTAACTAGTAAGAAAACAATGTTAGTGAAGGAGTTCATAAGCCCATCCAGAACTGGCTTATCATCCATACAATAAGCTGTGGTAGATTGGAGAGTGATTGGTATGATTTTCTCTTTACTACTTAACTTTTTAGATTTACTTGATTAAGGCAGCTTATAAACAAGCTGTATTGAGAACTCTTTGAACACAAAACAATATGATTAACAAACTTAACACTGGTATTGTAAATTGACTTAAAAACTTCAAACTTGCATTAAAACTTGAAAGTGTTACAAAGCTGAAAGTAAAAAGCTGTAAGGACTGAAAATAAGCTAAGTTAAATTAAATATTAAAGACTAGTTTCTAACATAGATGATATATTATTTTACAAGAAGCTCTATATATAGCCGAAGTATTGGACTTGCATCTTTGTGGCTTCTTGGAGAATAAACCAATTGTGCTAGTTGTGTGAGAGAGACTAAAGCAAATCCAGCCTTTGATTTCTTTGAGCTTCTTGGAGACAATCTCAGCCAATGAAGTGCTTTGGGAATTGAAGGGATTGGCCCAACATGGACTTTATAAAAGCTGGGGGGTGGAAAGTATGTTGGATGAAATGATTTTTGGTAGGGTTGTTTGAGTGAATTTAGCAGGGTAGAAGTATGGGATCAAAAACAGGGTGCAGGTTTTGGTATTGGCGTGATAAAGGTTATACAAGTTGGATTGACAGAGGGAGGGTTAAGATGATTAAGGGAAAGTTAATAAAAGGGGGGGGAGCCCACAACACCGCAAAACCTCATCTGACTAATGCCTAATCAATCCGCCATGAGACGAGGACGCAGTGAAAGTGCTAAGATGACCATTGAATGCTGCCGGCACAGAGCTGTGAGAATCCTAGGAGGATGGGCGCACAAGTCTCACTTTATTAGTGTACGTGGCTGTGACGGTGGGGATCGAGAGCGAGTGACACGGGGATGTATTTCTATCACAGATTATGCTTCTCAGAACTATTCTTACATTAGTATTCTTGTGCGATGCTCACGATCGGGTACATCCACTCGTCATTCTGATTTCTGAATTGGTGTCCACTGAAAGTAAAAGATATGAAAAGTTAAATTCGTGTTTCCTGAAAGAATCAAAGGAAACATCACTTCTCTCAAAAGCCTGCGACCTTTGCATGAGCAATCGACATGGCCCCGCTTGAACTTGTCAAGCAAATCATTCATGGTATGGATGCAAAGAATTGTGGAAAGCAATAAAAGGAAAATGGGAGAGAACAACCAGAGAAACCACAGACCAACACAATGTATTTTTGGTATGTTTTTATTCTTTTAAGTTCGTTTTAAATGGAAAATGGTATGTGTAATTAAGCACATACCACCTGCCCTTCAAAATCTTCTTGTGTAAGCTCAGTCTTGTTCACTTATCGGCAGTACCATTTCAGGAAAGTCGTCATGTCTCCGGTCTTTGCAAGTAACGAGTTCTCATATGGGGGCTCATGAGTTATAGCCAATGCATAAGCCCAATTGTTCTCCACATCTGACTTGTGGGAAGAAGGAATGGTCCAAGCAGGTTCAGGAGTTGCTGGTTTTTCCTCTTCAGGTAGTGGTTTCCACCAGTCTTGTCTCCAGTCAGCTTTTGGTAGGTGATCATTCCCGGAGTCTTCATCATCAGACAAAAGTACCTGCTCGTCGGGGATGGAATCATCTTGCATCAAAGAATCAGTAGGAGATAACTCTTGAGCTGTCGTAAAATCAGTTGGCTCGAATCGAGTGTCAGATGTAGTCCAAGCCATGGATTGTGATGCTGATGCTGCCGTCTTGGATGAACTTGGAGCTTTACTGCCTTGTTGCTGAGCAGCTCCAAATGTACCAATAGATGGAAGAGGAGGAGGTGGTGGCAACTAAGAAGACCCTGATGCTCCTAAAGTACCTGGAGCACCAGATGCGCCTGCTAGAGGAGGTAGTGGTGGTGGCGGTAAGGGTGGAGACCCAGGATGAGTTCTTGGAATGTCACGTCTCTTTCGTCTCTTTTTACGAGCTCCCTCCTGATCAGCTAGACGCTGATTGGAATAATCTAACTCCAATGACTTTTGCAGGGCTTCATACAAGTCATTGTGAATGGTATGAGCCTTATAGGAGTCGTCTTCAAACATCCGTTGTTGAAGAATTTCCTTCATATCAACAGTGGGCAGATCCCTGAAGCGAGCTCGAAGTGGAGCTTGCATTGCCCAATCTACTGCGTCAGTGACTATCTCATCAACTGCTTGGTTCACCTTGTGGGGAATATTGAGATTCTCAAAGTTGTATAACCGGCTCCCATGCTTGTCCAACCTTTCCTCCAGGGCTAAGTTGTTTTGAATCAGATCCGCCATATGTTATTCCAGCTCACCTATGCGACTTACTAGGATCGAATTTGTGGTGCTTTGTTATGGTTGAGGTGTTGGTGGAATTGTTGTTGTGGTTGTGATTATTGAGGTTGTTGCTGTTGATGTTGGGAGCGGAGAGTCGGATTGCATATTCGTGAGATCAATAACCGGAGTGGTCATTGGGGGAACCAAGGAAGTGTCTTGATGAATGCGGACTGAAACCATTGACTGAACCTCTGTTTCAGCATTCGTTTTCTCTGATGCTTCTTTATGTGGCTTTTCCATGAAAAACTGATCAGTAAAGCTAAGATCTTTATCAAGGTTTTGGAGAGAGGACAGGGTTCCCGTGGAGCTTACAGGTTCTTCAAGTATCACATGATCTTCAGTTGGCAGTTTAAGATTCTCCTAAACATTTGGGTAAGCAGTTATGGTAAACTTCTCATCCATTTGCTCAGGTTTCTGCTGAGTTGAAGCATCAGAGGTTCCTAAGTCCATGCGTTCAAGGTTTGGTCCAACATGAACCACATGACTTGTTTGAAGTTGAGACTCTGCAGCACTACCAGGGTTTGGTCCAGCCTGGCCTTCATCTTGTTCACCAGTGTTTGGTCCAGCCTGGCCTTCATCTTGTTCACCAGTGTTTGGTCCAGCCTGGCCTTCATCTTGTATACCAGGGTTTGGTCCAGCCTGGCCTTCTTGATTTCCAGCATTGATCTTAGACGTCTCCTCATCAGATTCTGTTTCACTGTCAGTCAAATTTAGTTCCGCATCCATGGAAGGCGACTCGGCATGTGCAGAGGACTCAGTGGGCATAGGAGGGTGCTTCTGAAAGATGAATTGATCTGCCAGACTCTTCTTCTGTGGAGTCTGAAGGGTGAGTAGATCGTGAGCAGCTTGTTCTTCAACTACTTTCTCTTTTCCCTTTCCTTGTACCTCTGGAAGCGGTTGAATTCTCCCTGACTCAGGTTCCCTTATTACCACCGTACGAGCTGGTCTTTGTGTTTATACCCCTTGTTCCATTAGACTTAGCTCCATAGCCCTTTGAAGGTCTGCATCTTCCTCATTGTAGGCAGGTTCCTCAATCGGAACACCTTCGTCACTAGGTTCATCAACCACCTTGAGCGGACTTTTAGGCTTGCGCTTTTTTGTCACTAGTCCACCCTTAGATCTCTTTGCTGGTGAGGGTTCATCATGAGTTTCCTTAACCAGTTTACGTTTCTTTTTTGAGACCGCTTTTGATGGTTGAGTAGGTGCTGGTTTGGGTTTAGGTGGTTGAGTAGCGGTGGGCTTTGGTGCTTTGTCACCAGCAGGTTTAGTAGCCTTTGCTGCCTTGGGTTTAGTGACCTTGGTAGCTTCAGAAGACTCTGTTGTTCCTCTTTTCTCGGCTTTTCCATGTTCTTCATCCAGAAATTGTTGATACTTGGCAACATGCTCTTGGTAGTCACCATAGTAGGGTGCCCCTTTAATCTCATCAGTGGGTAGAGCATCAGGTATCGGCATGCCAAATATTTCTCTACCATCCTTTCCAACAAATCTGAGAGTATTCAGAATGCTTTCCTCGTGTGAGTAGTGAAGAGGCGAACCAGTCCTTGGATGGATGTTGTGCTTGGTTCTCAGATGATGGATGATCAGTTTGGTGAACCGGACACTTGGAATAAGCAGATGAGCGGTCTTTTTCTTTCCACATGCAGCCGTAGCAAGATTCTTCCTGTCAGTGAGAAACGTCTGTATGGATTGAACAAACTCTTCCCAAATTCCTTCAGCGTAGTCAATGTTGGAGCGATGAATGATACCCCAAAGTATCTGAAGCACTGGATGTCTTGGTCTGTCAAATCCAGTAGTTTTTCCTGTAAGGCACTTATTGATCATAGACAAGATGGCTCTTTATGGTTGATAAAGAGCATTAACAGACATTGCTGATACGTTCTTGAGAGTGCTGGGGTATCCTAAAGTGTTGACATACTCGATAACAGTATCACTCGATGGTGGAGCCACAAAGGGATTGTTGTCATTGGCTGGAGTGATATTAAGAGCATCTCTGAGAATGTCTTTGTGAAGGTTGAACCATTGCTCATCCAGTTGACAACTATACAACCCAGTAGATGAGTTAAAGCACATGGTGTCCCAAAACTGCTGAATGTAGATAGCTGGAATCGTAGAGGATGCCGTGAAGGCCCTGAAGAAGTTGGTGTTCTTTAGTAAGGCCACAACAATCGGAAGATATGATTCCTCTGTGGCTTGGGCACCCACTTGCTTAACGACAATATCTGATCATCTGTTTTGGTAGGTGGTGTGACAGCAGGAGCTTGTTCCACGGGAATGTTCAAGTCAGCCATTATATCTACACAAATAGATCCAACGGCAGGACATACATACAGATATATGGTGTTAGATGAGTTTGGTCAATTCTAAGGTCAACAAAAGTCAACCTTGGAATGTGTTGACAAAATGCACAATGATAACTCTCTGGAATAATATGTCCCACAACTCGCTACATAACTCGCTACACAACTCGCTATGAATATTATATACAGAATACTTAACTCGCTAGAAAATTTGAAAAATTCGAAATAGCGAGTTACTTATTTAAAATAAGTGTGAAATTTCCTCAACTCGCTACGGAGTAGCGATTTGCCTGTTCAATGTAATATTATGATTTTATATTCTTTAACTCACTACGTGGTAGCGAGTTGCTTGTTTATGTTGAAATACTAATAATATTAACTCTCTACCAAGGAGATCCTAACTGGCTACCAAGCACAAAAAACGAATTCGCTAAGACTTAAATCACACAAACCATCAAATATATTCAATACGACACCTGATAAGCATTTGTACGATATTATCAAACATATAGATATTCATAACTCGCTACTAAGCATCAACATTAACTCGCTACAAAGAAAAAGACACTCAACTCGCTACATAGAATCATCACAACTTCGGTACGCAGCACTAATGCAATTAGCTAGGCATTATAATCACAAACCCAGTAAATTAAGTTTCAATGAAGCACCACGAATAACACATAGAATAACTTTATCAACATCTTTGCAAACTTTTTAGTAACACCATGTCTGATGGAAAACGGACTTTCACGTTCGTTAGAGAGCACTTTTTTCGTTGTTGAATTCTCGTTCCCTCTCGATAGACGGGAACAATAAACAACGATGTTGAACTACCAATAGTCAACTATATTACATGAAAAATCATAAAACCTTATAGAATGATTGCATAGGGGGGCGGGGGCAATTCAGGCACTAACAAAGCATCATTTATACTTTCTTAACACATCCCAGTAGTTAGATCATCAAACCAAACACAAACCGAAATTTAGATGATAAACTTAGTCGAAATCATTGATTTATGGCGATTTAATGTGATTAAGGCTACCATATTTTAGATTAAAGATGTTTACATGACAGAGATCAAAAAATAACAAGTACCTTAACAAGATAAGCCACAGAAATTGAAAATCAATGAAGCACTCAACCTAGCGAGTTGCGTGAGATATTTTTAAGAGAGAAAGTTTGACTAGATATTTTGAAGGTTTGACCGAATATAACTCGATGACACTTATATACCTTAAAAGTTTTACCATTTGGCAGATTTGGTCCTTAAACTTTTTAAGACCTTCTCTTTCAGGTAAAAAGTACTAATAGGTTAGAACAAGTTTCAGAAATAGCACAAATGGACCTTATAGTTATACAAGCCTAGGAAACATTTAGCAAATTGCACATAAGTCCCTGAATTTAAAAATTATTGACACATTTGTCCATTTGAGATAAACTGAATTTAACTCCCCTTTAATTTGTAAACCCGATCATTACAAAACCTTTTCCTAATTAATTATTTGATGAGTAAAAATGCCCGTTAGATGTCATAAATTTTAAATCACTCCCCCCCTCAATCAAAGACTCGTTTTCTATTGAAAGAGCTGTAGTCATTGATTGAGTGTCAAATTTTGAAAAATTCAAGTCCAATAAATTTTCAAACAACACTTTTCTACCGCGAGTAACACAAATAATTTTCTGAAGAATCATAGACGAAAAATTATATAGATAGACAGAAGACTTCTCTTCTGTATCAGGAAATAATGCACTGAAGCGTACATTAAGTCGGAGTTGCATGGATATAAAGTAATCCATGCCCGAGAAAATTTAATCACCCGTTGTCAGGAACAACCGTCATTTTGGCGACATGCTTTCCTCATTGAGAAAATAGGGTTGCAGTCTGAAATAACTGCAATCCATAAAGACATGTTTTGAAAAGTTTGAACTTCCGTTCAAGCTTCATTTAAAGACCCGTGTCATTATTGAATGACATTTCTAGGTCCGTAAATGTTATCGATAAACGGAAGACATGTCCTGAAAAACTATTTTTGGTATACTTTTTTTCTGATTTTTATGGTTTTTGTAGGTTTTATATTTTTGTATTTTCTTTTTAGATTTTAGCTATATACATATTTACATAGGATATAGGAGGACCATCCTTTACTCCTCTTTTCCTTCCTGAAGACGTTTAAGAGTTTCCGGAGACATACTCTTCATACCAAGATGCGGGAGTAGAAATTCGAACCGTTCTCTTGGTAATGCTTTGGTGAATATATCCGCGAGCTGATAATCCGTCGTTACGAAGTAAAATTCAACCACACCTTTCTCAACTTGCTCTCTTATAAAATGGTGTTGTATGTCAATGTGCTTGGACCGGGAGTGTTGGACATTATTGCAGCAGAGAGCAATGGCAATGCGATTGTCACAATACAAGGGAATCTTATTGAAGAAAAAGTCGTAGTCTGTAAGCTGTGATCTCATCCAAAGTATCTGAGCGCAACATCCAGACATGGCAATGTATTCAGCCTCTGTTGTTGAGATCGCAGTGCTCTTCTGTTTCTTTGATGACCAGCTGACTAGTTTATCTCTAAAGAACTGCGCACTTCCTGACGTACTTCTTCGTGTGTCTTGACAACCTGTATGGTCTGCATCTGCATAGGCCGTTAGTTCCATAGCGGTGTCTTTCGAATACCAAAGACCCCAATTAATGGTTCCTCTGAGATACCGAAAGACCCGTTTAAGTGCTTCAAGGTGCTTTTTGGTAGGCGAAGCCTGATACCTAGCACACATGCATACAACGAATACAAGGTCGGGTCTGCTGGCAGTGAGATACATTAGGGAGCCGACCATACTACGAAATCGAGTCTGATCAACTAGAATCCCTAAGGGGTCCTCATCCAGTTTAAGTCGATCCACCATGGGTGTATCAACAGGGTCACACGAATCCATCCCAAATTTCTTTAATATTTCAAGAGCAAATTTTGATTGATTAATAAAAATGCCTCCGGGATTTTGAGAAACTTGTAAACCTAAGAAAAAAGACATTTGCCCCATCATTGACATTTGAAATTTAGAACTCATCTCATCAGAAAATATGTCACATGCTTTAGGGTCGGTCAAGGAAAAAATGATATCATCTACATATATTTGAACAAGAAGAATATGTTTGCCTGTTTTCCGAGTGAATAGTGTCGGATCAACTGCACCCTTGGAAAATTTGTTGTCCAGAAGAAATCATGACAAGGTATCATACCACGCCCGAGGAGCTTGCTTTAAACCATACAAAGCCTTCTTTAGACGATAAACATGTGTCGGATGGTCTGGATCAACGAAACCCTCTGGTTGACTAACATAGACTTCTTCCTTCAATTCGCCATTCAGAAATGCTGTCTTTACATCCATTTGATAGATGGTCATGTTTTTACTGGCGGCATTGGCGATGAAGATACGAATAGCCTCGATACGTGCAACCGGTGCAAATGATTCCTCAAAATCAATGCCCTCCTCTTGACGATATCCTTTGGCCACTAACCTAGCCTTATTCTTCTGAACATCACCGTACTCATCAAGTTTAACTTTGTAAATCCACTTGAGAGCAATAATCATGACACAGTCTGGTTGAGGTACTAATTCCCATACTTGAAGTCGATCAAATTCGTAAATCTCATCTTGCATAGCTTGAAACCAACAATCTTCAGTAATTGCAGATTTAAAGTTCTTTGGTTCGACTTTTGACAGTACAGAGTTATACAAGCACCATAAGGCATCGGTTGCCAGTTGTTTTCTGGTGGATACCGGCCGAGAGGGATTGCCAATAATATTATCCAGCGGGTGATCTTTGCTCCATTTCCTAACTATATCTATCAGTACTTAACTGTTAAACTACTACAGTATTAAGTCTGATACAATCTATTTTCCCCAACAATCCTCCCCTACTTGATCTCACTTGTGACATTCAAGTTCCTTCAAAACATCTTGAATCTTTAACCTTTATAATAAACGTAAACTTCTGAGGATGTTGTAAATAGAATTCTTCAAATTGTTCTTGATCTGCAACACTTCAAGTCTTCTCTTTTTATCTTTGCAGCAACTATTCTTTAAAGCTCTTCAGCACTCCATCATATTAGCAACATTGACAATTATGTACATCAAATCATAGAGTTTCATCTATTCTCATCACTTCCAAGGCGTGTTAACATCCTTGAAGGTGAATCATGAAAATTTTAAATGGATTTGATGTCCGTCTTTACCAGTTAACCATTCATCTCTGGAGTATTATCCTTATATGTGCCACCAGAAAGGGGGATGTCCATGGTCCGACTACAAACCATTTCAAACTCTCTGTACAGAAACATTGGTGAGTTGAATACCATTAATATGGTTTTTGGCAAACCATTACCCATAGAAAACCGATTTGATAATGCCTTTTACCTGTCCTTTGCTCAGTGCACAGTCAATCCTTTGGCACCTAAAAAGTTAAATTCCATGGTGGATTGATGAACCGATGGATGTCAACTCTTTATCATGAAACTTGTGAGTTTGATATACCAATCCACATTTGGTAAAGTGACAATCATCTAATATGGATTTTCAACTTGGTCTTTACCATAAGCCAAAATCTTAGGACTAGGTATGTTTTTTTGCACAAGCCTTTTACCACACAGCCATTAAACTTGTGGGCTAGCCAACTCATTCACTTAGATAGATATGTGATTGCAAAAAGTGTGTGGTCCATACAACTTATTTGCAAGTTGTCAACCAAATAGAACGGATTTTGATAAGTCTTTACCAATAGCCGTTTAGCTCCTGGACTAGCAATCATATGTTGATTAGACATGGTGAACTGATAACCCTTTGGTTGTGTTTAATGTGCATTAGCACCTCCACCAGTGTTAATCCTTCTCATCTCTATCCTAGATTTTCAACTCTTCAGACTTCACTACTTCTTAATGCCAGCTTGCTTTTCCATCATTTTCAGCATTTTATACAAACCTCATTCACTTTTCCATGCCAAAAGCTTCATTTTCACAGCATAGTTTGACATACCTCAGCAGATAAAGGATATTTTCTTTCAGACAACATATAAATATCCATTAACTCCAAATTCAAACAGTGTACTCTACAGGTATCATAATATCTCCAACTTATGATCCTTTACTGACTTAACAAACTCTAAACAGGATCTGTACTAAGATTTCTTCAAACATATCTTTTAAATACTTCCAAAATATCATCTCTAGCTTATCCTCTGGTCCATCCATCCCATATCTATTCATTACAATCCTACATAGCTCAGTAAGATCATCTTTAGATATAGACTTCAACATAGCACCAAAATTAATGTATACTATGTCAGTACCATCTTCCCTAACTATTTGGTACGCTCCTTTTTCTCCTTGCTTAAGATCATATAAGTAGCTATGCTAGTTAGGTGACTTCATAGCTACAAGAACAGGATTAATAGGAATTTTAGTACCTGAGACAGAATCATCTTGTTCACTAACTTCATTTGAACCTTCAGAATCATCCTTTTCCAGGTCTGTATGCAATCCTTTCCTTGCCATCTGTTTTCTCCTTTTTCCAGACTTCTTGGCTGGCTCAGCATCCTTTGCTTCATCATCTTTCAGTCTTTTTGTAGTCTTTGTCTGAAGCTCTTCACCAAATCTTTTCAAACTAGCTTTAGTGGCTTCAAAATTTATTGGTGCAAAAGATTCAACCTGTTTTACAAGCTTATCAAATTCCTCCTTAACCTCTTCAAAACTCAAATTCTTCAGCTGAGATAACTTCCATGTCCCCTGATTCTTCAGGTAATTCATCATATAAGTCTTCAGCTGTTAACTTGCTTAGGTTTCCAAACCTTGCTAACTTTGTGCACAACATTATGAATATTATGAATAGAGTGGGATGCCTTAACAGATTGCAAATAATCAACCACACACACATCATGATTTGCAGAAATTAAACATTTGTTACATGTTCGGCAAACAGAATCATAATTCGAATTAATTACAGTACGCTTAGAGCTACTACTAGAATCAACACGATTCGTGGTTCTTAAGTTTGACTTATTTGTCCTAGAGTGTTCTTCTACTTTCTTCTTGTTAACACCTTTAGCTGGCGAGATCCTATTTTTCTTGGTATTGCTCCTAGGCTGTGATCCGCTAGCATTCGTGCAATAGTTTACTCCTATAAAAGGAGGCTGATTCGTCCAAACTATACCTTAAAATATATATAATAAAATATAATATATATATATATAAGAATAGTATAAAAGCAGAATCAATAAAACCGAGAAGTAGTATAGAGCTTTCCCGGGTCGTTTATCCCCAACGAGGCTGGACTGGTAAATCGATACGATCGAAGATTTGAGTTTGAAGGAAGGAATTGGTTTGGGAAGTGGAAAAAGTCAAATTAGATAATAACGGACTAAAACGTTTAAGAAAAACCTAGAAATTACGAAATTAAACTAGAAAACGAGACCCCGAATCCCGAACAAAAGGGGGAAAACCTAAAATCTTTAAAAATAAACCTACGAAGAAATTTTTGCTTCTAAACTACTCTAGGGATCAAATAACGAAGAATGAAAAAGACTAGACCGAAAACGGAGTTCGTTTGACCCAAAAACGAGTCAAAACAAAATCCCGTACCCGAACCCGTTTTTTAAAATATGAAAAGTTGTAAAAATGACCCTACGAAAAATTTTATATTTTTCCTACAAACTAGATGATAAAAGAAAATTTTCTAAAAAAGCAAAATATTTTTTTGATAATTTTTGTATTTTTTATGAATTAAATAAACTTTTAACTAGATTAAATTATAAAAAATATTAAACGATCACTAAAAATTCTGAAAAATTTACAAAAAATACTTTACTATATAAGGTTCCTACGAAAAATAAAAAAAAGCAAAGAATAAGCCCGAAAATAAGCTATAAGCTTTAAGTTTCTTTGGTCAAAATGACCTTAAATTGTTAGGCCTTGAGTCTTTAACGAAATAGACCCAAGGGGCAGTGGTAAGGAGTGGTGTTATACTATGGGGGTTTGTATCGGAGCGTCCGGGTTCGAGTCTTGCTCCACCCGGCGCCTCTTTGCCGTTTCCCCCTTTTTTATTTTTCGAAAAGTCTAGGGTAGAAAGTGTAAGAAACCAAAGTAAAGGGTAGGCGGGCAAATTATGATGAATTTACACTTTTTTTTTTTTTTTTTTGAAAACTCAAAGAAGCAAAGTTGTTAAGCTCGTGGGGCTTAACAACTTTGTCAACTAGAGCTTTTGCTGAAAACCAATGAATAAGCTTAAAAATAAGCTCAAACTTGACAGTTTGGCTTATTTGGGCTTAAAGGCAAAAAGAGGCTAAGTCTTTTGTACTTAGGGTCGAAATAAGCTAGAAATTAAGCCTATTTTTTGACAGAAACTAAAAATAAAGCTTAAAACTAAAATGTACTAAGTCACTTAGGCGAATAAGCTAGGAAAAGGAAAAATAAGCAAAAGGGCTAAACTAATCTAAATAAGCTTAAAAGTCTAAAGGCTTAAGGCCTAATAAGCTGTGGGAAGCTTATTATGACAGAAAAGCTTAAAGTGAGCTTAAAAGGCTAAAAATGCTTAAGACTTGGACAAATAAGCTAAAAAAGAGTAAATAAGCTAAACAATTATTTAAACTAACCTAAAATGCTATTAAAAGCTAAAAGGAGCTTATAAAATAAGCTGACTAAGCCTTAAGGAAAAATAAGCTGACTCTACACCTAAGGTTTTCAAAACAGCCAAAAGCAAGGTTTGGACTTAAAAATAAGACATCAAATAAGCTCTTCAAGGTCTGAAACCTTGAGGGCTTATACAAGGGCCTATAAGCTTTTAAAATAAGCCAAAGACTTGGGCTTTTGAGCTCTTAATGGCTGAGATAAATAAGCCTAAAGTCTCCCCTTTGCACCAGGGGAGCTTTAAGGCAAATCTCAAGGGCTTATTTGACAGCTTATTTTTAGCTGTCAAATAAGCTCTAAACACATAAATAAGTTAAAACAGATTGAATACCCTATGAAGAGGGTTTGTGCACCAATTTTTAGCCTCTAAAACTCAATTTAACTTGCTGAATTTTGTAAGTGAAAAAAGACTTTTGGGTTTTTAGAAACTGTGACCAAAATGGCTTGGTGGTTTTTGACTCACAAAGTCAAAGGACCAAAGCTATTTGGACAGCTCTTTTAGACACACAAAACAAACTCTTTTTGCCACTTAAACTCAAACCTACAAGTGCTTAACCAAATAAGCACTTGTGGGATCTTAAAAATCTCACAGTGATGAACACAGTTTTAAAAACTTTTAGAAAATCATTTTAAAACTAAAAACTTTCTAAAAACAGCTTAAAATTGCTTAAAAACTTAAGCTAAAGTTAACCCAAATACCTTAACCCATGCAAACACCCTTTTTGACCCGTTTTAAGGTTATCCCAAACACCCCTTTACTTCAAAACTGCCAAACTAAAATGAGTTTAAAATCTATTTTTAAGCTAAAACTTTGAAAACCTTTTATCCACTCTTACTTATATTGACCTACTTAAACTATTTTAACACTAAAAGTCCTAGCTTATTAAGAAAAATAAGCTAGTTTCTCAGCTAGCTTATTACACTAAATATGACAGAATTGAGAGATAAGCTAATATAACACAAAATTATGCAATAAAAACTTAAAACAGCCAAATAACAATTCTAAACTAATGTGTTTACAAAGATTGAAAGCAAATAAGCTAAAGGTTTAAGCTAAAAATTAAGCTAAGTGAGAATTTAGAAATGAAACCTTGGATTTTTGTAGTCTCAGTCACAAAGCCACTCTTTCTGAGTGAATGGCTTAAAATCATACTTAAGTGGCTCCCTAGCCTCTAAACCTTGAGCAACAAGCTCAATAAGCTTATATTAGCTTATTTCTTCAAATGGCTTCCAAAATGAACTTAAATGATCAATTATGAATCAAAATGAATTGAAAACAATATTTAATAGCTTTTAACAAGTTTTAAACTGAATTAGAGCTTATTAACAAGAATAAGCTCAAAAGAGCTTATTGAGAGCTTATTGAGTAAAAAGAGCTTAACTTTTCATTAAAACTGAGAATTACAAATGCATAAGAGAAATTAACTTAAAAACACTTTAAAATACTTTTAAAACTACACTAAAATGACATAAAAACTGAATCAAAAACTGAATTGCCACAATGGGCTTACAAGGCTTTTATAGCAAAGAAAATACAACTAGGTCTTTTCTTCTCTTTCTTGTCTTGTGTTTTCTTGTAGACACACAAACACAGGTGTGTTTGTTTTGTGAGAGTGTTCACAGCTTCTAATCTTGGCCTTTAATTCTTCCAAAGTCAATCTTAGTCGTCGAGTTAAGCCTTGGGGGGTGTGAGATTGCCAACATGGCACCTTTGCAACTGGGAAAGGTGGTGGAGGAGGGGGAAAATGAATATCCATGGTGGGGGTGAAGGTTTACAGGGTAAAACGGGTTATGTTAACCCGTGATTGTTTGTTTAATTAGGGGGAAAAGAATGTGCGGGAAAGATTGTATATGAAAATATAACAGAGTGAAGGTTGGGGAATGGGGCGAAATATTGGCCCCTCAAAGTTCCTTGTGTTATTGCACAAATGTGCCTGGGTAGGTTTATAGATAACTTTTGGTGGAACATGCAAAACAAGTCACCAAGAGTTCTATAACTCTTGCCAACAATAGTCCCATTGGAGACAAGTATGGAACTTGGCAGTTATTGCCCCCCGCACTTGTCACTCTCTTGGAAGGTAAAACAATTTTGCACAATCACAGCCCTTGTGGTTATTTTTCTCTTTTCCTCTATAAAATACAAGTATTAGTGATTTACAAATTCAAGTCCCAAAAACTTGTATTCTTTGTCTTTTTTAGGCCTCGGGGGTTACTTGGTTTGACTTTGGACTTTGACCAGTTGACTTTTCTGTGACTTTTGACTATTGATTGACTTTCCGGCTTGATTTGGCTTTGTCTTTCACAGTCATTTCCATTCCAAGTCCGGTTTTGTCGTTTTGGCTTTGTTTTTTTTGTCCTTTTCTTAGTTATCCGTTCCTGCATAACACAATTAGCAAAACAAGCGTATATTTGGCATTTTAAGTCCGTTTTTGGTTATTTTAGCTCGTTTTTAAAGGTAACAGGTATGTGTAATTAAGCACATACCATGCATCAAATTGCTCAATAAATAACTGAGGATACTTAGACCTCATATAATCATCACGTTCCCATGTATACTCAGGTCCACGCTTAGAATTCCAACAAACCTTACTAAACAGCTCTTTACTAACGCTTTAAACTTTAGACTTCACACGATCCAAAATCTCTACCGGTTCCTCAACATACCTAGAGAGTATTAGTCAACCTTTATCTCATCTAATGGCACATGCAAACTAGCATCCGCCAAACATTTCTTTAGGTTTGACACATGAAACGTATCATGTATTCCACTCAATTCCTCAGGCAATCTCAATCGATAAGCTACAGGACCGATCCTTTCAAGAATCTCAGAGGGTCCTACGTATCTCGGTGCTAACTTTCCTTTTTTCCCAAAACGAATTACACCTTTCCATGGGGATACTTTCAACATCACTCGATCTCCTACTTTGAATTCCAATGGTTTACGTCTATTGTCAACATAGCTCTTTTGACGATCTCTTGCTGCCTTGAGCTTCTCTTTATTCAACACAACTTTATCATCGTTTTCTTGAATTAATTCAGTCCCAATCAAACTACTAGTCTCTAAATCTCATCCATAAAACAGTCGACCTCACTTCCTGACGTACAAGGCTTCAAAACGGAGCACATCTTATACTCGAATGATAGCTATTATTAGTAAGAAAACTCAGCCAATTGTAGATGAAACATCCACCAGCTTACCGACCAACACTCAATTACACAACAAGGCCCTCAACATATCCTGCTCTAGGGTCTGAATCGTACGCTTCACTTTGTCTCATCCGTTGGGATGATAAGTGTACTCATAACCAACCTCATCCCTAATGCTTTAGCACAGTCTGAGCCAGCAACGCGACTTGAAAACGTCATACTCTATCCCGAAATAATCCGACACAGGAACTACCATGTCCTCGCGACAATTGCATCGACATAGACTTTGCCAATTTCTCAGATACATAGTCTCTCTTATAGCTGATAACATTAAACAATACCTAAGCTAAACTAAATAATTGCTTAAAGACTGCTGTTCTTAAAAGGAAAAATGAGCTGACTTAGTCATCTATCGACTATAACCCAAAATCGTGGTCATGCCCACTTTTGACTATGGTAACTTAGTATTAAATCCATAGTGATCTTATCCCACTTCCATTCAGGTATCTCAGGTTGTTACAGTAAGTCCGAAGGCCTTTGGTGCTCAGCCTTTACCTTTGAACATGTCAAACACTTACTAACATAAGTAGCAATATTTCTCTTCATTCCCGGCCACCAATACATGTCTCGAAGATCATAGTACATCTTATCAGCTCCTGGATGCACAGAGTACTTAGACTTATGAGCTTCGTCCATAACTACTGTTCTCATACCATCCAGCTACATGTAACCCCATATACGTCCATAAAATACAAACTTCTCAGCCCTTTTTCTTTTCCATCAGTTGTTCCATGACCCAGCAAATTTCCAATAAGTAATTTTCTTGCTTAAGCGCCTCACTCTACTAGTCTGCTTGTTATCTTTTCATCTCATTCCAAGCTGGATAGTCACTGCCAGCCCTTACACGTCTAGTTTCAGCCGCTCCTTCCAACTTAAATGCATCAGCCACATTTAACGTTCCTCCTTACCAGGAAATGATAACGAATCTCGCACTCAAAAATCCTAAACAACTCCAATCCATCCCTAGTGTCGCATATTCAGCTCTTTCTGATCAAAAATATGTTGAAGGCTTTTGTAATCCGTATAGATAACACTTTTAGTACCATACAGATAATGCCTCCAAGTCTTAAAAGCAAACACAACAACTCCCAATTCCAAATCATGCGTCGTATAATTCTTCTCATGGGGTTTTAGTTGCCTCAATGCATAAGCAATCACTTTGCCTCTTTGCATGAGTACACAACCTAACCCTTGGTTTGATGCATCACAATAAACCACAAAATCTTCCACTCCATCAGGTAGCGTCAATAATCTATGCATCACAACAAGTTATACCTTTAAAGTTGAAAAGCATCCTCTTGCTCCACACGTCCACACATACTTCTGATTCTTCTGAGTTAACTAGGTAAGAGGTTTAGCAATTTTGGAAAAATTTGCAATAAACCGTCGATAATAACCGGCTAATCCCAAAAATGATCGAATCTCGGAAGGCGTCGTAGGGGTCTTCCAATTCTTTACCGCTTCTATTTTGCGTGGGTCTACATGTATACCATTCTGGTTAACAACATGACTAAGAAAGTGCACCTCTTGCAACCAAAATTCACGACTTGGAGAACTTGGCAAATACAGCTTCCTCCTTCTTAACAATTCTAACACCAAACCCAAATGAACTTCATGGTATTCCTTTGTCTTTGAGTAGATTAAGATGTCATCGATGAATACAATAACGAACTTATCTAAGTACGGTTTACAAACTCTGTTCACCAGATCCATAAAAACTGCAGGTGCATTGGTTAGCCCAAAAGGCATAACCGTAAACTCAAAATGTATGTATCGTGTTCGAAATGCTGTCTTAGGTATGTCGTCTTCATGCACGCGTAGTTGATGATAACCTGGCCGAAGGTCTATCTTGGAGAAAAATCGCGATCCTTGTAGTTGGTCAAACAAATCATCAATCCTTGGAAGAGGATATCGATTCTTAACCGTCAACTTGTTCAGCTCTCTATAATCGATACACATACGAAGTGAACCATCCTTCTTCTTGACAAATAACACTAGCGCTCCCCATGGAGAATGACTAGGTCGTATGAAACCCTTGTCTTGCAACTCTTGCAGTTGTCCAGACAATTCTTGCATCTCCGAAGGCGCTAAACGATATGGAGACTTCGCAATTAGCGTCGCTCCAGGAACTAGATCTATGCGAAACTCCACTTGTCGTTGCGGATTCAATCCTGACAAGTCTTCTGGAAACACATCCTTAAATTCACATACCACAGATATATCGCTCAACCTCGGTTCATCCTCCCTTGCACTCTTCAATGCTTTGGTGATTCCTACAGCCCGTTCTCTATGTACCCTAAGGATCCTACCATCCTCCACGAGTATTTCTACTCACCTCTCATGACATACTATCACAAATAATGCCTTATGTTGGTGACAACCAATCCATTCACACAAATCACATCAAAGCTTCCGTGACCCAAAGGTATCAATTTAATGCTAAAAACAGTGAACCTCCTATTCAGTTTGCAGTCCACGGAATAATTTCTAACCACTTCTACTTTTCTTACATCAGCTACTCTATTACATAACCAGGGGTTCACATACAGGTCTCACCTAAAGTAGTGGCGGCAAATTCCATTATATATAAAACTAAAATCGCTCCAGAATCAAATAATAAGGTAACAAAGTGGACATTCAGAAGGAACGTACCCGTTACAATTTAGGATCCTGAACCGCCTCCATTGCATTCACATTCACGTTGAAAGCTCTTCCTCTAACTTGGTTTCCATTGCTTCGATTATTTCGGCTGCCCTCCAAAGCCAATTGATTTCCAACTTGTCCAGGTGCTCGATTCAACTTGGGACAAGTGTTGCGGAAATGATTCGGGCTAAGCTAACACTCATACACAACACTCAAAATTGTTACTCCATTCCTCACAACCTTCACCGGAGCTACTTTCTAACCCGTGCCCGACAACCCGGCAAAATGACTCCAGTTTTGGACAATTAAGCACACATTGCAAGGTCCGTTTCTGATAAAAGTATAACACTTGCCACCCTTAGCACTTAGCTGCAGTTTCATTTCTAGTAGCGGGCTTGTCGCCACAAACTCCAATTCTGTCTTTGCCTCTTGGTGGTCTTTCCACGATCCTCCAGTCTTACTAGTCCTCTTCCCACCCCTTTCTCTTATCACTACCTTAGTCAAAGGTGCCACAACTCAGCTGAACTTCCTGCATCATTTAGTATACCCAGCCCTCGATGATTGCATTTTGAACCGGAGGTTAAAAGTATGGTTGAGGTTGCTCGAGAGCATTCCTCTAATCTCGAGGAGCCAGTCCAGCTATGTGACCATCTTTAATACAGATGACTCCGAGTAACTAGGTATAAGGGAACCAACTTGGCCAACTCATGAAATCTTATCTCGTGCAGGACAGCATGATTAGCCCCCACCATCTGTGATTTCCGAAAACTCAATTCCTCTCAATTTCTCCCATTTCAATTACTTGACATAACTCTTCAACCATCAATGCCTTAAAATCCGTTTCATTCCATGGCATGCAGCCACAGACGTCCTCAAGTGCTTGGACATAAGTGTTTCCACCAAGTCAAAGCTTTGTTCAATCCAATAAACTAGCCACATACCTTACTTTATTATTCTCAGCACAACCATTAGTATCTATCCACACTTTCCATTATTCTCATCCAAACGAGTAAGCGTTATTGCACCTCCTTTCCTATCATATTCCTTGGGATTACAAGATTGGAATGCCCTTTAAATTTCCATCCATGTGTTCCCACCATTTCCATTTCCACCACCACCATTTCCTCCATTACCGTTATTAGCATTGTTCACATTGTTAGTCACTTGAGTGACGACTCAGCAAAATGGGTACAAGTTGCTTCTGCGCGATAATAGCATCACTGTCGGGGTTCTCCGTTGTCGTTGCTATGCAAGACCGCACTTCGTCCGTTTAGAAGCATTTTCTATAAGATATAAAAATTATATCATTAGACGATATAAAATGGATCTATGAACTCATCATACTTCATAATAACCATATACACTACATATAACAGCATCAACAATAATCCATTATCATACTTGCGAAGTCCACCTGTGTCCCGTTGGCCATGAATAATATGTTGGTCCAGCGATAATTAAGATGCCCCCATTTCACAGTTGTAACTCCTCCTATGAAGACACTTCAAATATAACACACCAATTATAATCAGAGCGACGCAAAGCACTTAAAAAAATTAAACCAAGCAAATAACACAAGGAATAGTCCTAATAATCACTTTTATTATTAATACTCAGAATTCAAGCATTGAAAATAACATTCCTAACATGGCTCCAAACGTCGAAAGAAAGAAAAACAAGCTAAAAAAACACATCAATCACTTAGAACACCATGGGCAGTTACGAGACGCGCGGTCATGATCATCTTCAGTTGTCTTCTCCCACACAATAATTACTACTTGCGGTGGACTCAAGGTCTGAGTCCACTTCATTCCTTTCAACTTCGTCCTCGTCCTCTAATAACCATCCATTCATGTTACCATCCGGCTGGGGTAGTCGACGTGGTGCAAACTCATTCCTGTGACTCTTTTGCATGAAGTTTGGATATCCACAAATTCGTACAGGTCGCGTCTTCTTGGTCGTCCCACTGAATCTTCTTCAGACGTTTCGTAATCTATGGGGAAAAAATGTTCACCATAACCTTGTGATAGTTGCCATCCCATGGCAATTACTTCGTTTCAAACTCCTGATAGTGTTGTATCCATCAACCACCTTCAACGTCATCTTTTCTTCAACTCTACACGGCCACATGGAAATGGGGAAATGCGAATCTTGCGGTTACACCGGACTCTTTTGTTAATCCTCCTACATCCCAATGCAAAAGCCCACGGAATCACGATACTTTCCCCTACTGAAGGGGGAGACAAACTATACACAGACCACAAAACATAGACTATAAATCAGGATAACAGATCTCAAAAAAATACCAAAGAAAACTTCAACTTATATATTTTAGTATATAGTAGTGAGGACTTTTAAAACATTGGGTAAATAAGCTTAATTAGTAATAATACATACACATAAGCCCTAAATGCATCTAAAGTGAGGGACCTCTTAAGCTAAATAAGTCAAGCTCAACCACCTAGTTCTCTATAACCATAGGCTCTGATACCAATCTGTTACACCTCGCCAAGGTGGTGAAACGCTAGGCGTAAACAAGAATGGATATCATCACAATATACGGTGTCTATATAGAGAATACTAAAATAAAAGCTAAAGTAAATCAAAGACACATAAAAAGGTCATAACAATTACCCAACACCTAACCAAAATCCAAAAGTCTTCCTTATTGATGAAACAAAGGTTCTCGCACACTAGAAAGACATGCAACAATTATCTAAATTCAAACAATGCAAAAATCAAGAAAATAAAGCCATAAACTCCAGGATATCCTATGGTCCCTTTCTAGCCACTTCTCTTTATCTTATCCCCCGGATGCTCACCTGAAAATGATGCTTCAAACGTCAACAACTATTACAACGGTTTGGTGAGAGTCAAAGATTAAGACACACCTTATAAACTTCCAAACCAATTACTGTGATTAACAAAACAAATATAGACAATTATGCAAAATATTGAACTTATGCAAACATGCAAACCAAATCACCATAACAAAACCAACATACCTAACTGGGTATGCGCAACCCAACACGATTCCCACATACGTCACTTACGCACCTAAAAGTCTACCAGCTAAAGCTTATATTTAGGCCTGGACCCATACCAATTCACTGAGTTAACCATTCTCAAATTAACGATCCGTGAGATGATCAGCCCCACCATTAATGATCCTCAACATAACACAATAATCATCAACAACAAGCCATATGCATCACATAATGTCCACAAGGGACGAAATCAAAACACAAAAGATAATCACTAGCAATTCAAAAACATTTCCAAACACGTAGCCATCATTTCCATCCCAATTTCAAAACATTAAAAAGAGGACTATGAAACATCACCAGATGCCCTTGAGCTCCAAAGGAACCAACAAAACTCACTAACAATCTAAACAATTAAAACACATTATAAAGATACCATCAATTAGGCATTCACCCAATATTATGGTAACCTCAACAATGATGGAGTATCTAAGCTATCTACTCAAAGGTCCTATTCTATATTAAAACCTTTACCCCACTCATTACATATGCCATTTTAACATTTGATACTACACTTTGCACTTTCTGATTTAGCCTAATTTTACAACCCTTATGCGTCCTAAACGCAACACTTAGAACACTCCCATAATTCAAAACCAAAATTCAATCATGCTACTACAGATGTCTTATGACCTCACTACTCTTCCAAGTCATTAACCCTTTTTCAAATACCCTTAGAAATTACTTAATCCAATGTGTCCATAATTCAACCAGAATCTGCCTCTAAAATTATGACATTGGTTAACCAACTTAGACCTCACTATGACCTTAGTAAAAATTCAGGGAACACACAGAATATATGAACTAACTTCCACGACTCATTATGATTTTGAGTGAAACCAAATTTCTTTATCTCATCATCAAATCATTTATTCCATTGCCTTGATGCTTGCTTAAGCCCATAAATTGAACGCTTCAGCTTGCATACTCGATTTGGATATTTTGGATTGACAAAACCTTCAGTTTGCTCGATGTAGACCTCATTAGAGAGATATTCATTAAGGAAGGCAGTTTTTACATCCATTTGCCAAATCTCATAGTCATAAAATGCGGCTATGGCTATAAGAATCCTAATAGCTCTTATGTCTGCAACAGGAGAGAAGGTTTCCTTATAATCAATCCCTAGGGTTTGAGTACAGCCCTTTACCACAAGACGAGCTTTATAGGTGTGTACAGCTCCATCTATGTCGGTCTTCTTCTTGAAGAGCCACTTGCTACCAACGGTTTTGCCGTTAGGAGGAAGATCAACCAAGATCCAAACTTCTTGTCTTTCATGGATTGCATTTGCCTTATTAGTCATTAAGCCATTTTCAGACCTCAGGGCTCTAACAATGCGCTTTATGTTAGCGGGTTCACCGAGATTCCCTAACTCATGTCCTCAGCATCCCGATGTTATAAAACACATCACGGTCTAAGGGACGTCGTTGTCTTGTTGGACTGACGGAATGGATTGAGATCACTTTGAGGTTCATCCATTTTAGATTCCTCTTCATGATTTAAAGTAGTGGCTATAGCAAAGGATGCGTAGCTTTTCTGAATAATTTAATGATTCTTTAGACTTACTTGCTTCTTGATTTATTAGACTATTTTGGACTTTCAGCATTTGAGAAACAAGGACTTTGTTAGGGTGTTAGTAGAAGAATATCCTATTATTTTCCTTTGGGTTTATCTATCAGATACATAATAGGGCCATGGGTTTACTTGGGTCAGGTTGGTAAGAGTTTCTCGCTGTAACATGTGCTCACAACCCTAGATTTTAAGTAAGACAACTTAGGGGTTGCCCATGGCCATATTCGTATGGATGTTTTTCACCTTCTTAGTAGAAAACATATTGAGGAATGCGATGCAGCAAGTGTCAAGAGCTTCAATCCCTAAAAGGACTTTGGAAGATTGTTTGACTATCATAGATCTAACATATTCAGTAGGGTTGGTTTCTCTCTATGACTCACATTGTGTTGTGGCGTGTAAGGAGGAGTACGATGGGCAATAATCCCATGATCCTTGAGATGATCCAAAAACTCTTGACTCATATATTCGCCTTCACGATCATAATGTAGCGATTTTATGGTCTTACCGAGTTGGTTTTCTACTTCCTTTTTCGACCACTTTGAAAGTTTCAAACACTTTTATGTTTTATGCTTTAACAAGGATAAACATAAACCATAACGACTAAGTCGTCAGTGAACGTGACGAAACGTAGACGTGTCCTTGCCTGTGAAGTGATCTTAATTGGGCCACTATAAATCAGGTGTGTATTGTCCAAGTAAGTCTTTCGGACCTTTCCACTTGATGTGTGTAAGGTTTTTTGCCATCTTTCACATGACATACAAGGAACGCATTTTCAAATACTAAGGTATTGTTTGAATGAGAAGTCCATGTGTTGCAACTTTTCAATGCTGTTTCTGTGATGTGGTTCCAGACGACAATACCACAACGAGAGCAAGAGTCCAAGTCTTGCTTGGCTCTTTTGTTGTTAAGTAATATAGAACTTTCATTTGCATAAGAATTAGACAAATCAATTTCAAAAATACCATCCCTTGGGATAACACTAAAATAAACCATGTTATTCCTAGAAACTTGAATTGTATTATTCACGAAGCGGTTAATAAAACCATCTTCGTACAAACGGGAAACTGAAATTACTCTATAGTACTAGAAGGAGCATAATGGACAATTGTTCAATAACATAAGTCTAATCCGCTAGGAGAGATAAATCAAGTTTCTAATTGTTCACAGCTTCACGTTGACCATTGCCCACGTATAAGCTAAAGGAGCCCTCGGCTTCAGTTTTCCTACTTGCCTTAGACTTGTGTTGTATAAACAATATGACGTACCACAGCTAGTGTCATCGATCATGATCGGTTAAGGAGTATTGAGTTCTATAACGAAGATACCTAAACCACCACCAGCTCTCAGAGCTGAGTTTCTTTTTCTTCTTAGCAATCGGCTAAGTATAGGGAAGTTCGTTCCACATGGCCTGTTTCACCACACTTATGACAGATTAAGTCCTTTGCGGATCTTCCTCTTGGGTGGAGGGAATCTTGGGCTTGGGAGCATAAGGTGCTTGAATTTTTCCCATTCATTGATTTTGTCCCATGGCGGCTATTGAGGGTTGCGGTTTGTTGTGCTTTTACCTTCTGGACTTTTCAGCTCGAATGCATGTAGAGAAGGGGGTTCGTTTTTGGGCAGATTAAGAGTTTGCTCATGGGAGCTTTAGCATAGCATGCAAACTCGTTAACACGTCTTCCCAGGCTCTGCTGTTGTAATTTGCACAAACCATCAAATTCCTTGCGTAGGAACCGTAAGAATCAGACTCTACGCAAGGCCAAGTGTCGCAGGGTGCCCCAAAGTTTCTAGCTTGTCAATTATTGCCCTTCATGTTCAGAACTACGAGCTAAACATGATGCCCCTTTTCTGTTTACAGGGTGAAAATCTCGCGTAGTTGAAGATATGCTCTGCCTCTTCTTGCTGGGCAACAGAGGTTTTATCGTTTTGCTGTCATTAGCATGGAGATTTCTAGATTTTGTTGGATTCTCTGGTCCTGGTATATGTTGAGTCAAACTATTCTTTTTGATCCTTTCACCCAAGCAGTATGAGCTGCAAGGATTTCAGGAGTAACTTGCTGACCTGCAGGTGCTACAAGAGCAGGAGGAAGTGGTTGTTCTAGGTAATTCAACTTATCCTTAATTGATAGTACAATCCTTAGTTGTCGATACAATCAATAAAGTTGGGTTCCAGTCGTTTTTGCTTCTCGAAGAGCCCATGATGACCGAAATTGTTAGCTGCGAGGTTGTCATTACAAATTAGATAAAAAGTTCAACATTAGTATTGTGATAATTAATTTCTTAAAGGAATTAATACCCAATTCATTATAATAAGACTAGATCAAACTTGACACTCCATTATTTCTGAAGGTTGAACCAAGTTGAAACAAGTAAGGCAAAATGAGGTAAGCGACGGCGTTAATTGATGGAAGGCAAAAACTCTTAGATTTATGAGGACTAATGGACATTAGTAACTATTATAGTAATGTAAAAAAGCATTTTTGTCTCATCTATCTTATGCATCGGGTCCGAGTTCTTGACCAGGAAAACTCGATTTTATGTCCACCAAAATCAGAAAGTCGCGAATAAATTGTATAGATCTGACCTATGAAAAATTCGCCATGGGTTGCCAATGGCCATTAGGTCTGACCAGAGAGGTCAAGCCAAATGACACTGTTCTAGGTTTGGCTGATTTGACTTAAAACTTTCATATAGGGTATTACACATAAAATGTGACAAATTATTTTCCCTGAATTTTTCTCCTGAAGTTTGTTAGTGTTCAAGATGCATGCAAAATAACTTGTAGACAAAGTTAAGAAAATATTTTGTAACCTTTTGTATAGTATAATTTTGTCAAATGTTCACGGGTTAAGCTCACTTTGGACGTAAAAGAAGTGGAGAAACCATGTCAGCGCGATGCGTTATAAAAACCAGACTTCATTTGAGAATCTTACTTTAACCCGCCTTTTAAACTCTTTTATAGTTTATGTCATAATGGGGTGAGCGTACTTTCAATGATATGATGTATTGTATGTTAAGAAACCTCTTTGTTAACATTAGTTTTTATTGATGCCAATATGGTGGGATTACAAATTTGATCAACCCTATATTGTACTCCTACTTGGTCCGAAACACAAGATAATTCAATTAATTCCTTATTGCGAAGATTTGTAGTGGTGCGGGAGAAATTAAAGATCAATTCAACCCCATACCGCGCATGTAAAACTAAAGCTTCACAAGAAATCAAATTTCATAGTTTAATGTCAGTATTAATTTGTCCAAAAACCCCGGTTTCGCAAATAACACATAACTGGTCACAAGGAATAAAATTATGTGTGTAATATTAGACATGTTCAATCCAAATTTCTCTATAAGTATTAGTCCGGTTTTAAGAGTTTCATAAAATCTATATTTTGCAAATAATTGACTAGACACAAGGCATATCTCATATTAAGCATTAAAACAGACTAAAATTGGAATGAAAATTAAGAACAAACTCTATAATGGAAAGCAGTGTAAATCACATATGCCTCGGGCGGTTCTCAAAAGAGTCTTCCTAATTGGAGAACCCATAAGACTTTACTGGTTTTCTGCCTAAAAGTGCCTAGATCGCCACATCCATCATATAACATGATTGGTGACGTCTTACAGACAGAGATAAAAAAAAGAATATAATCATATGGCACTTAATTAAATTTATTTTTGTTATTCTTCTTTTTATTACAATAACCATTGTGTGATTAGGTTGTTTATTCATTATTTATGGCAAGGATTGCATGTCATTGCATATTTTTCAATATAAAACAATAAATAAACTAATTTCATGCAGCCTATACGTTGTTTTTTTTTAAATGTAAGTATAATAAAATATAAACAAGTTGGTGTGATGCCACTGTTGGAATTTAACAATCCAAAGTTAACCAATTTAAACGCTTACGAGTACGAGGGATTAGATCGGTATAAGTACAAATAAAGTAACATACAAAAACACACAATAAGGGACATGTAAATTAAATAGGAAACATACCCTCGTAGACACCAGCAAATAATGATACCAAGATTGAGAAACTAGTGACTAAGTTGTCACCATAGATCTGTGGTCACAAAAGTAACAAGCAGCCGGATGCTAGTTACAAACTCACGTATATCAATACAACTAATTGTATCCAAAAATCCTATGAAACTCGAATCACAAAACCCTCCCAAGAAACAGAACCGAAATCAGAAAGGTAGAGTTAGGGTTTTACCAAATCGGGTTGTAACCCTGTCAGTTACAACCGAAAATAGAGCTCAACAAAACCCTAGCTCCGAATCCTGATCTATTGTCACACCTTGACAATACGTAAACCAATGTTCTATACCTACTGGATCAGATCTGGAATCAAACCACACTCGATTAACCTCAAAATATTCAACCAAAATAGGCCAGTAGGGTAAAAGATCAACCGAAAACAAAACTGTTTTGATTTGCTTTTGATTTCGGCTGTTTAAATGATAAGGAAAAGAAAACAGGTTTTGAAAGTGTGTTATGATCTTTTTTCACCCCTGGAATGATCAAGGGAGAAAGCTTTAAATAGCCTTTAAACCCTAACACATGATAAAGATAAAACCAAAAGTTTAACTATATATCACTTTTAAAACCATTATCATAGTTTTCTCCTTTCTTATCCATCTTGGATCATGAACAAGACACTTACCAAGAATTTCTTAGCCTTCTAAATAGGACGGCCATAGGAAAGGTTTTTCGAAAGGATTTGTCTTAGGTCACTATATGCCGAGATGGTTTTACATTTGAAAACGATACGTGAAGATTAACGTATCTCTAATGTTTTATGTGTGTGCCCATAGGCTCACGATTCTAGTTGTGCATGCGTATCCAACTAAATAACCCCAATAATACAAATGCCTTCCGCTTCCGATGATGATGATGATGTCGAAACTTCTCGTGCAAGTACTCCATCTCCTACCACCTATTTTAACTCTCTTGATCCTCTAGACTACCAAATACCAAAATGCTTCCGCTTTCGATCGAACGATATGAAACTCTCTTTGAACGACATAACCGACTTGCTCAACCAAACGCAAACAGATGCATAAGTGAGATGTGCGGAGGTTTTAATTCTTTTGGAAATGCATAAAAGGAGTGGTTAGAAGAAGAAAATTGGAAGACATTAGGATTAAAGTGAGCTAGATGGCTTAGTGTAGTTTAAGACAATTTTTAACTTAATTATGCGTATGTTATCTTTAAGTGACTTAATACTCTCTGGTGGTGGTGGTAATGATAAAGGTAGTGCAGCAGCAAACTCAGTAATGCATCCATGCCTGCAGATTGTGATCGTTAGAGTATTAGTGTTACATAGACATCTGTAATGTAGAGAATTTGTCTCAGACAATCAAGATGATATGGTGTGGGAGGTGTAGGAGCAGATATAAGTTAGTAAATGCCACTGCATCCTAGCTGGAGGGGAATGTCTATCTGTAGGTAAGCAGAAAGGAACGGCCTAGAGCTAGGTGCTCACATTCTCAGTCCTTCGTCCGCTAATCCTTCTAAAACATCGTATTCATCGGTGTCATATCGATGAACTCATTATCATATTCTCTAGTGTCTCCTTTATCGAAGGATAGTCGCAGGATCCTCCATTGGTTCATCTAGCTCTTCATCAGAAGCTACTGTAATCTTCCATGGCTTGGATTTAATTATTGGACAGACGTGTAGTAACGTCGATGATGAAACATGATGATTGAAGGAGCAAAACTTTAACTTTTATAAGTTATTATATAAGACGGTATGGTAATATGAATATGCGTTATGGCATAAATGGATGATGGTATGATATCATATTGATATCTTAATGGTTAGGTAGGCTTATCAAGACCTTTACGAGCTTATAGTACTACCTTGCCTAAGAATGTTCCCCTTATCTATATAAATACCCTTATATAAATAATTATAGAGTGTGCTGATAAGGAATGCAACTATTTTGTATAAGATACATTTATACCTCATAGTAAAGTAGTGTACTATAATATGACTCATATAGGCCTATGTAAGATTTCGTAAAATAAACTAATGCAACACAATGTATATGTATGTCCCGTGAAAACCCTTAGTATGAATGCAATGTTTGAAAACTAGGTTATAGTCCAGCACAAATTTGACTGGTTCTCGATAACTTGGCTTTGATATCAATCTGTAACACCCCCAAAAAGTGGGTCGCAAGTATATGGTGTTTGGGAGCTTTCCTTCATAGTCAATCGCATAAGATATATAAGAACGACCTTAAAAAGTGTAGTTTAAAACGATACATTGGATTTAGCAAAGTGTTTGTTACAAACGCCCGAAGCTTTACTTGTTCATTGTTAAATTATACATAGTCTATAGTTCATAACAAATATAAAAAGGTACATGCAAACCAATCTTTAATCTGGCATATGACTTCCTTAAATAACGACCACCCATGTTATCCCTTGTCTTGTACCTCATTGACCTTATGAGAATACATGCTTTAAAAACTGTCAAATATGTTGGTGAATTCTAGGTTTGTAAATTATACAAGTGTAGGACGCAAGTATTCCGTGAATAAATACATTAAATGTTGATCACAAAAATGTAATTACGTTTCTAGTTTGAACACTGAAGCTCTGCATAAATGAATTGCAATATAAATTGCCTACATTGTCCATGATGATGTTCTAACCAGGGACATTCCCAAATCAATGGTATACAGGTACGTTGGCTCGGTAAGTTTCGGACATAAGTGATTAGCTAATCACTCAACGGGGGCGTCACCCCCTAACATAGATCTATATATAACATTCGGTCCACTCAAGTGGATTTCAGATCATGATATGTGGGCACATTGTGTTATCGCTACTTTGACAAACACGTAATCGGTTTAAATATGAAATGTTCACTTGCGTCCAAGTTATTAAAACAAAGCATGTTTCACCCAAACTTATAAAATCATTATATAAAATGAAAACGTACGGGGCTCCATGAATCACCTCGATTGCGGATGTTTTTAACCAGTGTAAATCAAATGCGTTGAAATTAGTTACAAATACCGAATGAACCTAATTTTAATTGGACGTTTGCGTACTAAAGTACTGTTGAATACTATACCATATATAATTTCTATATAGCTAATCACCCTCTAATTGTGTTTTTTGAATATCATTTAAGTTGGGTTTGATAATCATATCGTGTTGTTTAGATCATCGAATAAATAATTCAATGTCTTTGTTAAAATATATTTCATAAGTTCTAAGCACTTTGAATAACTACTACCATATATAATTCTATATAGCTACATCACCATCTAATTGCGTTTGTGAAATCGTATTTATAAAGTTAAAACGTTTATAAATATTTTCTTAGTAAAAACGACGTAACTTTATCGTTTTAAGCCTGTTTCTTACGTTTCTTATGTCCACGCTTTCGTATTAAGACGAGTTATCAAAATATTACATTTTCATATTTTTAGTCCCCTGATGAACAGTGATTTTTACTGTTCATGACAGTTTATAAATTTATTTTTATAAATTTAGTTGTCGTAAAACTCGTAAATGTCGTATTTTATTCGTTTTAACTCCGTTTTTAGTGATTCTTTCGAGTTTGTCTTCGTAATTAAAAGTTTTATCAAATTAATGATGTTTTAAAAACGTTCATGTCTAATATGAACAGTAACTTTTATAAAATTATTTTTATAAAAGTATTTATTATCGTAAACTCGCGAAATTCATAACTCCTTCGTTATTGATTGAAAAATTACGATTCTTATTGTTTTGGAATCCTAAAAATATGTGTGATCTGAGAAAAATAACCAACCTTATATATCAGTAGTATTTTGTAACTTGTTTTTATAAAATTTCTTTTATAAACCCGTTTATTATCGCGTAACTTGTAAATTACGTATCTCCTTCGTTATAAATCGGTTTTTCGAGTTCTCTACATGCCTACGATCCTTGTAACATGTAGTATTTAATAAAAATATAAAATAAATGAGTTAAAAATCGAATTTGATCAGACCCTTTTGGGTTTTTGTTAAAAACTTGTTTAAACTTGATTTTTGTAACTTTCTAGTTTAACCACTTGGTTACAAGTCCATTACAACCTTCAACATCACATGTCTTACATCCTCAGGGTCTCTAGTCCATGATTAGTCCATATATTATCCAAGAATCACAAGATCCAAATGTGTACATACTTATTTATCCATGAACTTTCATAAGTAACTTTTTATACTTTTACCTATATATGCTTTACATAACTTAACCAACACTCATATAGTGTATATACTTGCTTATTATCATGATCCATGACATCCATATATCATATGAAAAAGTTTACAAAAATCATAAACAAGTGTAAAAATCCATTTTTACAAGAAAATAAGTTCCTAGATGGTGATTAACTACATAGCCATTATATACACATAAAATCATGAATGTAAAGAGATTAAGGTTTTTAGGTAACCTTAATATGAAGTAGGATGATGAACAATATGACCTAAACCCTTGTTTAGCTACTTAACCCAAGCTTACAACACTTGAAAACCCTAATTTCAAGTGAAACCTTAATCTTGAATCATGCTTGCTTAACTCTTGTAAACCTTAAACCAAACCTTCAAACCTTCTTGGGTTATCTTAGATATGATATAGGAACACTTAGAAATGTGGTAAATAAAAATTGTATGGGTGGTTTATGGTGGTGGTTCTTGGCCGTGGCATATAGGAGAGAGTTTTGTGAGTTTTCACCTTAAGAAATGAGAGTGTGTGTGTATAATCTCTAGTTGCTAGCTTATATACTCCAAGGACTTAGTCAAGATCAAGTCTAGGTGCATAAAAGACATGGTGAGGGTTTTAAGGAAGTCTTGGTCAAGACTTGGAAAGTCTTGAGAAAAAAATATCTAAATGTTCCTAAAAGGTGGGATCATCCCATGAAATTTAGGAGAGGTGTTTTGCTAACTAATATCTTTGTATCTTTCCATCTATATCCGGCCATATAAGCTCATATGTGATGTTATTTTGTAAATTTTGAGTATTGGGTATAATTGTGGGTATTTGTTGAAGCGTAGAAAAGTTTTGGTGGTTCCGGGAATGCCTAAACGTATTTTATCGCGAAACGTAAACACTTTACATAACCAATAAAAATAAAATGAATAAAGTTAATAATTATCCTTAAAATAATTACTTAACACTTGCTTGATGTAAACATTTAATTGTTTGATGCCCGTTTACATTGAATGAAATTTTTAGCTTACACGATTTAACTTAACGATTATGATTTAAAAGCAAATGCGTACAATACTAAAAATAAATAGTGAATTTATTAACGTCGTAAATGACCCTAAAACACGGGGTGTTATATCTTATGACTACTCGGTGAAAAATATAATGAATAGGCGTTTGGTATAACTATGATTTTGTTAATCTTAAGCTTATGTTATAATCCTATCGTGTCTAATCTTATTTTATATACTCACACCGGTATAGGTCGAAAGACCCATTGCGAGCTATATAGTTTTAAAGATTTGTCTATGATCTTTATCGTCTGTGACGAGAAATCCACTTACGTTATTTGATAAACAAAAAAGATTTGATATAATAGTAACTAGATTATTTGAGTGACACACTTGATCGAGTTAACTAAACATAAGTCTTAAGTTAAACAAGTGAATTTGTGAAAACATTTTCTGACGAGAAAACACTTTTTATAAATTCAAGTACTAAGGTTGAGATCGTAACCCTTACCATTGCTTATGAATTATATGAAATTATCCGAGTAGTCATTATTCTTATTATTGAATTCAGTTTAGTTTATTTTAAAACTGTTAAAGTTTATTTTTTAGCTGATTATTCGACACTACCCAGATCCCTGTAGACGACCTGGTCTTACCTAAAAAGATTGCACTACATACGTGGGTTATATTTTTACCCGTGTGTTTCCATCTAATAACCAGTAATCTCAATCTTATAAATTTAAAGCTTTTGAAACACATTAAGGCGAATACCTGAGTCATGAATTTGTTAATCACATGGAAAGTTGTGGTATTGTATCCCAACTTACTCCACCTTATACACCACAATATAATAGGGTGTTTGAGTGGAGGAATCGAACTTTACTTGTAGTGGTTTTATCCATGATGAATCTAACAACTTTGCCAAAATCCTTTTGGGGATGTGTTATTGAGTCTGCAGCTCGCATTCTCAATATAGTTCCAACCAAGAAGGTTGAAAGGACGCCTTATGAAATATGGCATGGGAAAGCTCCCAAGTTGTCCTACTTAGGGGTTTGGGGTTGTGAGGCACTCGTAAAACAAGATGCGCCTGACAAACTTGATTCCAGATCCATTAAGTGTATCTTCGTAGGATACCCAAAGGAAATGATGGGTTACTACTTCTACTATCCACTTGAGAACAAGATTTTTGTTGTTCGAAATGCTGAGTTATTTGAGAATAATCTCATGGTACAAGAAGCGAGAGGGAGTCAGGGACTTCTCGAAGCGAGTGGGAGTGACATGGGACTTGAATTAATTCAAGAAGATGATACACAACCTTCTGAAAATACTAGTAAAATACATGATGAGGTCGTGCCCACTGAGGTCAAGCCCCAAAATGTTAAAATTCCTATTCGTAGATCCACAAGGATACCTTAAGCACCAGATAGATATGGTTTCTATGTTGATGTTGAGGAATATGAATTAGGTGATCTTAATGAACCACCTAAGTATAAGGTTGCATTATCAGATCCTGAATCTGACAAATGGCTTAAAGCTATGGATACGAAAATGCAAATAATGAAAGATAACCAAGTCTGGGTTTTGGTTGATCTTCTTCCTAATGGTCGAACTGTTGGGAGTAAATGGCTTTTCAAGAAAAAGACTAACATGGATGACAATGTACACACCTTTAAAGCTCGTTTGGTAGCAAAAGGCTATACCCAAACCTACGATGTATATTATGGGGAAACCTTATCTCATGTTGCAGACATTAGAGCTATAAGGATTCTTTTAGCCATAGCCGCGTTCTATGACTATGAGATTTGGCAGATGGATGTCAAAACTGCCTTTTTGAATGGTCACCTAAGCGAAGACATATATATGATGCAACCTGAGAGGTTTATGGATCCAAATCATCCTAACAAAGTGTGTAAACTTCAATGTTTTATCTATGGATTGAAGCAAGAATCTAGAAGTTGGAATAAGAGATTTGATGTAGAAATTAAGAAGATTGGTTTTACTCAAAATCCTGATGACCCATATGTATATCTCAAAGCTAGTAGGAGTATTGTTGCATTCCTAGTCTTGTATGTCGATGACATATTAGTCATGGGAAATAACGTTACAATGCTGCAAGAAGTTAAATCTTGGCTTTGTAAGTGTTTTTCTAGGACTTAAGAGAAGCAGCATACATACTTGGAATCAAGATCATATGTAGTTAGATCTAAGTGGTTGATTGCTCTTAGTTAAAGTGCTTATCTGGAGAAAATACTAAAGAAATTTAGGATCGAAAAATCCAAGAAGAGGTATACTCTAATGTCTAGAAGCCTGACTATAGAAAGTCCCAAGGTGCTCAAACACCTAATGAGGTACAACATATGTAGAGAGTTCCTTATGCTTCAGCTATAGGTTTTATTATTTAGGTACCTGGTGTTCTAATCAGCAGGCCATGACCATGCATTATCAAGAATCAAGTCAGCCACCTTATCAAGAATAGAAAAACTTGCATTGTGAATAGCTTGATATGACAGATGATGCACTAGAGGACAGTTGGAGTCCCATGTATCAAACCACATAGAAGCTTCCCTTCTATCACCAATAATGAACCAAATGTGCGGCCTAATAATGTTACAGATTTGCAATAATTTACGCCATCCCTTACTCACATTAGATGCAATTTTAACATCCAAAAAGCTCCTATGTTTGAGCTTATAAGAATGTATCCAACGAGCCCACAAAGACTCCATATTCATAAGGATTTTCCAAATATGAGAGGACATCAATGCTATGTTAAACCGATCAAGCTTCCTAATGCCTAACCCACCTTCTACCTTTAGTAAACAAACATCATTCCATGCAACTTTCGCTTTCCCTCGATGATAATCACCGTGGCACCATAAAAACCGCCCATTAATTGTTCAATACCATTTAAAATACCAATCGGAAGAATAAACACCGACGCCCAATACACATGCATAGACGATACAACCGATAGGCATAATTGTAATCTACCCGCAAATGAAAGCCATTTATTTTTCCAATCTCCTATCCATTTTTGAACACGCTCCACAACGATTTTGCAGTCCCTATGAACCAATCTAGACGAAATAAGAGGGACACGCAAATATTTGATAGGAAGACTACCTTCTTCAAATGGCATATATCTTTACATGAGCAACAACGTTACAAAAGAAAATGATACTTTTAGGGATACTTGGCACAAGACCTGAGGCACATTTGAATTCCTCTAACGCTTCTATTAAAATCTTAGCTGATTGGATATCACCACGGGGAAACATGATCAAGTCATCTGCAAAACATGATCAAGAAGGTGGTGCTTGAGAGTAGACATTTGTTGTATTTTGAAGATTTGTTTCAAGAAGGTGGGATATGTGATGGAGTTGATTCAATATTTGATCCTTGAGTGGATTTTGAGAAGATGATAGAGAAGGTTGAAAGTTTGCAACTTTTGAAGGTGATGGTGGTGAGACACTTTGGGAAGGCTAGTGACAACTTTGTGCAGCAATTCCTATTTCTCAAGAATCAACTTATTTAGCTTAGTAGCAAGCAATATGGGCAAACTAGTCTATCTCAATTATAAGCATAGAGAGCAATAGGAAATATCAAGCATGCCTTATAAACTAGTGATAATAATCATCTAAGACCAATCAAAATATGTAGATTTAAAAGCTAGCATGTTGAGATAAATTTATTATAAATAACACTTATGATCTCCTAATTGTCATCTTCATCTTCATTTGTTGATGTCGAAGCGTTGACGTAGAACCGATCGAAACGCTCCCAAGTTCCCATGAAATGAGGGTAGACCATGTATTTAGATTTTTGGAGGTTAGGTTTCATTAGAATGAGGTAGTTATAAAGATGAGTTAGCAGCATACCATAAGGCATTGGAGAGTTAGGTTGATTTTTAATGATTACAATTTGTTTGGCCAAGAGGTATGTGAAATTGTAAGGTATTTTCCTCATGATACAATATATCATGTGACATGAAGATGCAGAAAGATAATTAGAGGTTTCTCCAATACCAAAAGCATTATCTTGGATGATTTCATACCAAGTTCTCTTGTCATGACGGAGTTCATTTTTGTGAATTTTATTTGGGACTTTGGTTTTTCCATTGATTGCAATAAAGTATATGATTTCATTTGGTGTTGGAATACGTGTTTGGTATGGGTTATTTAGTTCTTGATTAGCACTTAGGGACTCAAGAGAGTAGTCTTCTAAATAGACATAATCTACTCTAAGTGGGGTTTGAAGAATGAGACCAAGGGATTCAAGAGACAGTTGAAATGTTCTTTTTAGTGCCCAAAATTTTAGAGAAAGTGTTTGGTCATCGTTTCTTATGAGTTGAGTCGAAGAATAAAATTCCAATAAGAATCTAGGATATATTTCTTCCTCAACTTCGTATAGGCATTGAAGTTGAATGACTTGAAACATTGTTCGAATATTATCATGACTTATGAATTTTGAAGTAGCTAAACATCCTTCGTGAATTGTCCTAGACTCTAGATTTCAAATTATAGGTTGAAGATGACTAGGGAGATATGATTCATTAGAGATTTGTGGAATATAGATTTTGCTATAATCAAGTTCCTCTTGAGACATGATTTTTCCTATTGACAAGACAACGAAGATTTTAATGTAAGCATTAAGGTATTAATTGTTATTACCTAGTGTGTGTCTATATGCAACACATGTGGAGTGGTAGTTAACTTGACTCTAAATGAGTTAACCTAAACACTCCTTTGTTTGATTTTGCTCATCCAAACATGTCAAAAATAGACATTGATTATATATCTCAATTGATGGTTGTGAGATCGTCATGCATGAGTGTAAAAACATTTTTGGAATGTATTAACAATGCATTAAAATATTTTTATGATGTTCCTAACGTGAGAAATTTTCAAAAATGAATTGGGGTTTTGTTCATGAAGAAAAATTGTTCAAGCTTACTTAATTATGCAAATCCTACATCTGCAGGAAGCATAATAATTGTACATTGTATTATTCTAGTCATAATTGCACAATAAGGATTGAAAAATTGAAAACCCCCAATTTTTATTTTTTGCTTAATAGAACCCTAGACTCAGATTAAAGAAGATGGTGATGAGATCACTTACAATTTGTGATGATTATGATGTTGTGGATGATATTTGATGTTAATTTCTTTTTTAATTTGAGTTTTAATGGTGGATTTTAAGGTTTGGTGGTTTTGTTCTTCGTTAGTCGCAGATAGGAGGAAGAAGGGGTTGTTTGTTTTTGTGTTTTAAAATTATGGCCAGACCTTATGTTTATTCTGCCAGCGGTCCCGTAAATATATAGGGACTGCCAAATTTAATTAGGGGCCGCCTAATTTATGGGGGCCGCCTGATTTATGGGGGCCGCCACCAGCAGTGGTGTTTTAGACTCGAATTTTGACGAATTTTTCAGAAGGAGTGACATTTTAATTTGCATTTCGCCAATTAAAAATGCTTAAAATACTTTGGATGAAGTAATTACATTGTCACGACACGGAATGGAACTTTGACTAGAATCGAGACTTAGAAGAAAAGAAGAGATCGATTTACGGAATGTGTTCCATCATTCCTAAACCAAGACAAAGATAGTTGAACGATTCACGCTTAAGAGGTTTAGTTGTAACACCCCCAAAAATCAAGACAACGCAGCGGAATGGTAACATTGGGGTGCTACTTCAGGGCACAAAACACAAGTCACAGAAAACGACCTCAAAAGAGACGTTTAAAATAAATTTCACATTTGATATATTAAAATCAGAGTTTACAAAGGATCTGCTTTATAATGCAATAGAAACATTTTGTTTAAAACGTTATCGAATGGTACTCAAGTTATTAAGCCTTCAAAAATATATATCCGCGCGACTCGAATGCTCCCAATGCTCCACTAGCAAAATAGTAACCTGAAAATACATGCTAAAACGTCAACAATAATGTTGGTGAATTCATAGGTTTAAGTAAAA